>UZAN01046948.1:7695-27747 GCA_900618425.1 Echinostoma caproni
CAGAATAAACGGTGGCCGGCAATAAGCGTTTACATCTAAGGACATAGCGGGATTTCGTTGGACAAGAGATTTATATGCACCAACATGCAACAAAAATCTGTGGACACCCCAATCCACTTTTTCCGCAAAACCGCTGAATCGTGAATTACTTCTCTTACCCTGTTTTTCCTCCCAATTGTCAATCTTCCCATCTTCAAACTTGGAATTAACAAGTGTTTACGAGCAATGTTCCGTCATGGGGTTCGCTCCTCCAGGCCCGGCTTATGGGGTAAACAAGTGAATGACTATGTGTGTGGGAAACTTATGTTATGAAGGATTATCCAAATTCATATCTGGTTGGTAATTAGTTAAAGCACAATTTTGGCTTTCGGCGTCAGGTTTGGTAACCAAGGTGATTTCGAATGTGACTTTCGTGTGATTCACTGCACCGATTTCGGACAGACAGAGAGAGAGAATGGGAGAAAGAGATCATTCACACATGGTCACGTTTCAGCTACTCCGTCTCCCTCTGTCCGTTTCCAACCCTTCTCTCTCTCACTCGCTGTGTGTTGTATAGGTGTGTTCAGTCCGAGTCCCGGTCATTTTGCTGTTTAAAGATGTTCAAAGTCAGACGTACCCACAGCCGATGGGTCCAGAGAGAAAGGAGGCTGAGCGGGGCGAGCAAGAAGCTTGTGTTGTTTAGATGTGAGGCCCCCCCAGTTGTTGATGCTCGACCGGGCTAGGGGGAGGAGTGAGAGCACGGTATGCTAGTGAAGGTGGGAGAATCACCGGATGCTGATTGTGGCTGTTGATTTCCCCTGTGCGTGTATAAACAGTAACGGTTCGTTTCGGAACATGGATTGCGGAACAATTCCGGGGCAAAGGCATACAATCTGCCTGGTCCGGTTAGTCGTAGACCTTGTGGTGGTTAATAAACTTACATGATCGTTGAAACCGCGAGACGCAGCTTCTTAGTTGGCCTCAGTCAGAATCTAACGTATAGGGATCCGCGTGTGTGAAATGCGTAAAGGCGGAGGGGTGTCGGAAGCAGACGGAGGCGGTGGAAGGCGAAGCACATCGCTGGGCACGCACCAGCACCAGAGGCGCATGTGTGGCACCACATTAACCCCGGTGACCGAGAAAGGCAGGTGTGACAAAAACCAAACTGGATACATCATGGAATGAATCCGTCTCAAATTGTAATGTATCTTTTAGTATGTGTGTGTGCGCGTACGAGCGCGCTTGAAAAGCGTCACGTTTTCAGCTGTGGTACTTTTTGACGAGAGGCTCAAAACCGAACGTGTACGTTTATACATCAATTAGTTGTCTTCTCGGGCAGTCTACAGTGACTAATACATGGAGGGTTATCATAGGCAAACTCGGATGAATATAAAGCCGGACATTACATACAAATCTTTACTTTTATGAGACAGGGGTTGACTGTACATGTGTATGCGTTTGTACACGAGTTGCTCAGACTGTGCGTCCCTATTTTCACCGCTCAGTGAATCACATTTTTTTCCCAATGACTCATTCGTGGCAAGTTTGGCTTCAATTTTGTCTATGATTAACACAGGATGGACGACTTCGAGCGATAGTTAAGTATATTCTGTTCTCAAATCATAGTACAAAACAAGACCGTTTTATTGACAGTGTTCTTCATTGCGGTGTGTTAATTTATATCACATTTTCCGTGGTTATACAACGTCTATGTAAGGAAAAGATCTGAGTGCTATCAAAGATAACGTCTGAACAAACTCAATTCGATTATTCTGATCAGTCTCAATGCAATCCAGATGGCTGGTATAGCGGTAACAACCACACCTTCCACTATAGAAGTTCTTGGTTCAAGCACTCGACGAACTGGTTACTGTTCTCTAGGGAATAACTCTAATATGAGAGAAGCTGTAGTTTATACGTATTTCGTTCTAAGATACCCAGTATAAATTTAAGATGTCTTCGTTCTAGGTGGACAATGAATTGATACTAAATCTTCTTCAAAAGGACATAATAAATCTATACTGGTAGGTCTTGAATTACAAAATATCTAATGCTTCCTGCGACCAATACGCCTGAAGGTTGATCATGCCAAGTATATCAAACTTGAAAGGGGGTTTAAACACAAATGATAACTTCATCGTTTTTCAATGGGCTGCTGCACCCTGTGGTGTGTTAAGTCCCTAACGAGATAGTAACCGCATGTAATTGAAACAAGCTTTAAAAGCGGGGTTACTTTGTCAGGCGTATTCACTGATTGTTCACGCCAAACCTGTTCCTCGCTACTGAAACAAAATAGATTATTCAAAACAAGAGTATAACAACAAAGCTTCTTCAAGACCAAACACATCTAGAAAGTAACAAAAGCGTTTTGATATCTTTCCCATGTAGCTTAATTCACTTTTATTTCAGAATAAGATGATTTTATCTTTTTATTGACTTCTCCCCTTTTCGCCGAGTATATAAATGAAGACTACCTGAGAAAATAAACTTCAGCGGCCTGCACGCAATGGACCAAAGTTTTTCATTCTGATCTAAGAGGCTAGATTCCGAAGACCGTTTCACCTCACAGAAGTCTTTCTAATTGCAAGTTACTATTGGTATTACAATGGCCTAGTCGTGTGCATGCATCCCACAGGGGCATTGCACCAAAACAACATTGAAGAACCTCCATCCTTAATGTTTGATGCTTCGTCCTTAAATAAACGTGGGAGGTGAAAAGGAAAGGAGTTCAAGTTTCCGTTTATTGATTAAGATTTTCTAACTGTACTATTTACAGTTGCATCGGTTTGGAGGTTATCGTGTTCGAATCTCTACTCCATCAACTGCACTCAACTAATTCACTTTGCCATCCCACGCTTGTGTGAGTATTTTCCCTTCCCGTTGAATTGATTCGATGAATGTTTGAATCGTGGAGGGATGTGAAAATTTAGCAAGCCAAGGTCAAGCATTTAGGTCATTAAACTTACTGTTCGCTCCCCTATGCCTTTGAAACGCAATATTCCAACAGAAAAACTGTGTGTGTGTGTGTGTGTCAATAAGACAGTGCTGACGGATACGCCTTTCAAGTTTTTATCATTGGATTGGTGCAGGTCCTAAGGTCTGTCTGAGGATCAAGTCACCACCAGCGGTGTTTCCAGAGGCTTTGATGTTGTTCGACTCTAAACACCGTCTGTCCGATTTATGTCCTATGTAGTTAACCAGTCCATCTCTGGAGCTTAACTTCATCGAGTCCCATCACTGAACAGTAGGGTTTCATTTCTGCAGGGTTCATCATATCTTCCGAGGTTTATGACACCAAAATGGGCAAAAACAAACGGTATAAGAAATGAAGTAATGGAAAAGGGATTGGTGAAGGGAGTTTATAACTGTTCATAGCACTTTCTCAATGTAAAGCAATACAAAGCAATACAACATTATTCGATTTCAGTCAATCAGTGGACATTTAAGTTAGTTCACCGTTCATCTTGGGTGAGTATAGTGCGATCAGGCTTTGCTAAAGGTCAAGGAAAAGTTTCAACCATGAAATTTAGAAATTCGAAAGTATTTTTAATTCCCTTGCGTCTACATATTTCATTATTCATCTGGATGAATGCGAGCCTTCCACGTTTAGTAATGGTAGCGAACCAGTTCAATGGTCCTCTTTGATCACGGATACATGCTCAGTGATGATAAGCCGACGCAGGTTAAAATGTCAGATGGACAATTTACGTCTATCGATGCTTGGTCCCCGTCTACTCGGACGCAGCTCACGCAATTCAGTCGGACTAATAGGTAATTCTTCATTCAGCGGACGAGGTCTACGAAAGTCATTTGAAATAAAAGGGCACAGCTTTCTGATATGCTTCTGTGGTTTGGAAATTTTCACAGTCGATGGATTGCGTGAGGTATTTCATCTCCAGTCTGAATCTCTAAGTCCTGACAAAAGTGCTTTGATGAATAGCTTTTATTGAGTTGCCTGGATTTTGTAGATAAAATTGAATGCTTCCTCGTTTGCTTGATAGCCTGCGTCTGCAAGATGTTCTACCAATGAACCCTTAATCGTTTTGCTTGTGCCCTTCTATCCCCAGGTCCCCTTGTGTTTCTTGATTCTTTGCGAAATTCGTCTGATCGTTGTTCTTACATAACTTGCGGAATGTGAGCCAAGGTGCTAAATGGTCGTAGATAACTGGAGGATAGGCGATGTATCTTTCAGTTTTATGAAACCCATCTGGCGGCTTGTGAATCGAGTACGTACGGTTGCAGCGTGAAATGTGTGAGCAATTACCTTTACCAAATGGCCTCTTTAAAGTGAAGTATTTCGCACAATTCTCTTCACTGTTGTCAATGATGTCGTTGGAGGCTGTTCTGTAAAATTCTTCTGAACGGATGGTTCCGGATAACCGTTGTTCCCTAATATTTTCCAAGGTAGTTAGTCTTCAGAACAACTGAACGTTTGAAGGTTTCTATTTCATAGGAAATATGAATCATTTTTACAGAAAAATGTTCTCATGTACAATGTAATAAACATATAGAATTTTTCGATCTGCTAACCTCCTATGTAATCCACTTCATTTGATTACATCTATATTAGTTTTCCTGCGTACAGCTAATATGGACTCGATTATTTCGCTGATAAATTGAAGGAAGTGCGCCAATTGAGAATTTGCAACATGGGAAGCTGTTAACGACAAAGAGTGGTAGTTTTTGCGGTCAAGCAATGAATATCCAAGAATCCGGGAATACACTGGCAGGGGTTTGTACTTTGATGCTGTCGGTGTAACAAAACGGTGTCTATTCGACCAGGCCGCTTTTTTAAGGCTTCCGTAATATCGTTACCTTTTCTTGTGGAGCTCTTGGAATATATCTTTATACAAATTCCTGCCCTTCTGTCCAGCAGCATGTGGTGGTTGTCGGAGGAGAGAGTAATTCAATGCACCTTTTCTGTCGGGAAGGAAGATAAAATTGTATTCCTACGAATACACTCACTCAACGGTGAACTATAGCTCCGAGGATTCATCAATCAAACTACAGGTGTCCACACGAACACGGATGTTTACTGGAGCTGCATAAAGACCAGACCGAAGGCAGTTTCCATCTCCGCTGAGGAGATAAGGTGGAGCCATATGTAAGAAGTTTATTATCAGTAATGGTTTCACTTTTCGCCGTCAAGCAAAGAGATGGACATCAAACCATTTTTCCAGCACATTAGTGAACGGCATCCAATGGACTATCGGTCTCGTTATTATTATATATCTCACACTACTCTCGAGTAGTCAGTATATAAAAGCGACTTTTGATCGGGGGAAGATGGCCATCGATATGGTCTCCCAATTCTCCTTTGCTCCATACTCAACGGTTTGAACTAATGTTCTCTCAAGTTTTAGAGGCAAGAAATTACTAAATTGAGATTATTTCCCGGTCCATGTTGGTTTACGGCAAACAGAGCTACTGTTTTTCCTTAAAGTCCACCTACGTTTTGCAACATCATTTGTGAACGCAGAATCGGTCCCAAACAAAATTCTGATTCGATCTCTATGCAGACAGAAGAAAATGGTTACTATACTTCAGTCTCCCCAGCCCTGCTCTATCTCACGTTAACCACAACGTGGTGAGGACGTAACACGGCTTGACATGTCACCGTGAAAAAGTTAGTTAGAAATCTCCAAAATTCGCATTGGTCCATCTCCCGAGCAAATCTGTGCTATAGAACTTGACAGACTATATTGTTCTTCTCCGTTTAGCCCGTTTGTGTTTTATATATAAACGCATATAACTGCAACTTCCGGAAGATGAAGTAACACAACAGCCTGTTCGTTGTGTTCGTTATGCCTGACGATCACGATCATTTTTCATTGTTTCAAGTATGCCTACCCACACAATCTGAAACAAGATGGTAATAAAATACGTTAAAACATTGAAGCCCAGATACAGACTATTTCCTCTTCAACTCTTACTGTCCCCTCTTCTTTTCAAGAGAAATACATGATCAGGTGTTTGAACCATAAAGCCGAACTGACCCCCTGGATAATCCAGGCAGAGTGCACCTGACAAAAGAACGAACATTACATTAACCGGGCGGAATGGAAGTGAACATCAAACACCAAACGACGCGCCGCAGCTCGTGAAGCTGTGAAGATTTCCCTATTTGGGATAAATCATTGTCTGACTGGAACAAAACATGTCCACATGCAATAAAAAATATTCCGAACCGGGTGTATGTAACTACAATCCAGCCCGGAAATGCACAAAGATAAGTGCGCGCAAATCAGACAGTCACAATCGAATTACAACCCATCACACGAATCTCAGTTCACATCAATCAACGGACCAGATCTCGGGTGTGTATCTTAACTTGTGTCCAAGTTCAAGTAGAACGGAGCAGCATAAAGATTGTAGGCAGAAGAACGTAAAAAATTTATCACAGATTGCAATGGATCACCCTTCATCCTCCATATTGGCGCATGACCCAGTTTTCTAATCAACTAAATAGCTGACTGGGTCAGCTATTTAGTTGATTAGAAAACGGAAATCAATTTCATTGCCGCTCATCACATCGTGAGCTTTAGACGTTGATTGTGCTAGCCTGTTACAGGTAACATTATCCGTACTGGTTCTTCGTGATTGAATAATATTTTTTCCAAAAGGAACACAATATGTAGAATGCAGCTAGTCATTCCGCAGAAGTTGACCACTCTTATTATGTAGATGAATCAAGATTCGGTAACTGCAGAATCGCATTTGAAAGCCTATTTGTTTCGGGTGTGTCTTGGGTTGTGTCTAGTCACCCTTACCTCACCCCTCGTGAAATGTTCCTATACAATCAGCCATATCAAATAGTCTCCGCTGAGAGAGAGAGCCCTAGTCAGAGCCGCCGCGTAACAGAGGTATTTTCCTAACAAAATGAGAGGACGAAAAGCCAATATCCGGGGCTATAACTAGACCGGTGAACCACTGGCAGTTCCCGTTTACAGGCAGTAACCTAAAAACCCTGATCCCAAATCAATCGAAAAGAGGCGTGCGAATCACACATCCACATTTTCCTGGTAATGGCATTAGTCACCTCCTCGATTGGGTATCCAGTTGTGTTGGGCAACTTGGAAATTTCACCCGGTCCAAATGGCGTATGATCCGATGAACTGGACACCGACCCCGAATGGAACGCGGTTTTTCCACCACCTAGCTGTCTCAAGGATTAGGCTTTATTGTCCAAAGTTTCCGTTTGTGAATTTCCAAGGAAAATTAGCTTGCTTTGCCCTGAGCAACCTGGCAGTATTCCGCCCGCAAGCAAACAAGGGAAAGCTTTTCTTTAATAAGATTCTTGTACTGTGATTTGTTTGGTGCGCGGTCTCATCTCAGGCGCGATATATATATATATATGTAGCATGTAACATTTCAATTGTGGTGCCGACAAGCGTGCGGATTAAATGAATTCTCAATGAATGCCACTCACACCAGGAAAATGGTAGGTAGATCTTGATATCTGTGAATTGACATTCGATTTAAACCATACCATATTGAAGTCAGTTCCGGTGGTCTAACATGTGGCTCAGATGAAGTGCTTCTGACTTGCAACCCGAATTTCCGTGGTTCCAGTCTTGGCAGCGAAACAGAAATAGTAATGCCGATGAAATTCAGCGACCACAGAGCAGCTTTCCAGTGCTTCTTTCCGGTAGTCATACACATCATTCGACATTTGCAATTCAATTTCTAGCTTACACGAATGCTCAAATATAATCAAACTCCTGCTATGTCGCACCCCTCGAGAATTCGAAGAAGTGGATAAATTCCAGTAACTGCGACATAGCAGGGTCACCAGTAGTAGGTGCTAATAAGTAGTATAAAAATCGGTTGACAGTTTTATGACAAAATAAACCGGATCGGTGAAAAGTAGATTAATCCCGTTTAATGTTTATAATTATACACTGTTTATTTATAACGGAATTTAGATCTACCGTCCTGCGTATCCTTTATATATCGAATAAATTTCAATTTTTATGACGCCCTCAGCTTAATATCGGTACACTGCATACGGTATTCAGCCCTTTTCAGTTCTGTGTTTATGTATCCGGAAACTAACTACCTTTCTTCATAGGAACTTTTTCCGATTCAATTATCCCATATTAATTGATTCCAGATATTCCTCCATTTTGCTGCAATGTTAGGCTAACCACCGAATTGATTATATGACGTCCACCATAATATACAACTGTTTTACCTATGTCGAACCAACGGGATGCAAATCAGAGCTCTGTAGTAAAACAAATTGGCCTTTCAGGGAAAACTGTCTAGTATGTGATACCCCATCGGGAGACTTTTAGGGAATTTGTCAACGCTGGTGCATTCCATGACGAATGCAACTTGAAATCAACGACAATATTAAGCTAGCTAATGAGGCGTCTTTAGCATGGTTTACCGTTCTGAGGGGAAAGGTCGATGAGTTTCAATGAAGAAAATCATGTAGAGATTTTGTATGAGGGCGGTGGAACTGGTACAAAAAGTGCATCGTGGTGACATCAGCGTTTCCCTCGGTGGAGGGGGGGGGGCGGTTGTTTGTGCACTTGGTCGGACATGTGGTATTCAATCCTGCAAAGGAAGAGACAAGCAACTGACTATCATGTATTACTTTCGAGGTCGGCGGAGGATGTTTGAGGGTACCAGGTAATACAGTGAGCGAGGTCCGAGTGAGGTTATCGCGGTCGACCAATGTATACGCACACCGTTATATTTTCAAGGCTGACTAAAGAAATTTTATGACAAGCATCTCCCAGAAAGAACATCAAATTTCAAAGGACAAACAGTCTCTGGAGTCAATAAATTCAAAGAAAGTTTCCCAATTGCTACTTTGTGGGAGAAAGACTGGAGAGAAGATATCATCATCGGTTATTGGAAAGTTTCGTACTCTACGATGTCTCCGTGGTATGGATGGAACACTTACCCGCAAATATGGTTCCTAAAAAGCGCATGGATGAGGTCCAGTTTATTTTAAAATTTGCTATTTGTTGTCAAAGACGCTTTCTGTTATTGATAACTCCGTTGCCAGAGCAAAGCAGAAGCCATTTGGAATGTAGAGTTTGCATAGCTTCCTCGTCCGCTCATTATTGGCACAAACAATGAGCTACGTTGTGATTCGGTCTTTCAAGTGTTCGTTCCGGAGATACACTCATTGAAATATATTTTATCTGTGATAGAAGATGAGCACTCGAGTACAAACACCGAAATGGAAATCCACATGACTGTGCATCTGAGCAGAAGTAGCGCGTGCGTTGAATTCCAACAGTAAGCCAGGCTAAGACAAACGATACGCTGTGATTTTGCTAGACATACAATGCATCGCGATCACATGGGGAAACTAGAATAATTTTACTCATTAATGTAATGATTTATGTCACAGTGATCAACAAAATAGCAGTCATGTTGCCGACCGTAGTCTCGTTGATGGGAGCAAAATTCAGTGTATCAATGGTCTCTGTCCTGTTGATAGGTCTGTGCGAAATGGTGAACGACCAATGCTGTCCCTAACGAATGTATGGATCAGTTTCAATATATATCAGCTGCAACAAAAAGGCACAAACAAATAGATGTCTACAAACACTACGATGCACATTTCTTTTACCAGAAATGCATGCTGAGTGATAAAAATGAGCCTGGGAAATAAGTCAATCAACTACTTATACCTGGTGACTGATATCTCAGTTGTTTTCGATAAAGTGATTTCTCTCCTGAGTATCGGTTTACCATCGAAGCAAGCATTAAATCACTTATGTATGATCTAGCCAGAAGTTGTTAATTTTGCCCTATCTTGTAATGGCATTTTAACCGAAAACGTTGCGGATCGCGGAGAACGCCGTCTATTCAATTCTACGGCCACCTTGTATTCGAATCCATTGGACAATATTTAGAAATGAAATTAGGCAGGTGAGTTAGACTAATTATCGCAAGCAGTTTTTAAATTGACGGAATCTCGGAATGGAAAAAGGCTTTATGCAGAGTGCACCCTTCTAATGATAAACAGACGGCATGACAAGAGGTTTCGATTCATTTTGATACAGAAAGCTCGGGGAGACTGTATATTTAAACCCGTTTAAAATAAAAATTTGTTAATAGCAAATGAACAGAAAAAATAATGAAGTAACCTAATTGACACCAGTCCTATTTATTTTGCCATAAATGTTCCAATCGATTGTTCACCCTATTCAGAAGCACTTATATACAGGTGTTGACTAAGTTCGTGCAACATCTTGATTTTCATCTCATTTCTTTCTCTCAACGCTTCATTTTTCTAGCCTCATTCACGGGATTTAATATGATATTGCCCCACATTAGACGCAACATATCTGATATAATACCACTTATTTAAATGCTTCTATAGTCACATGTCATTAAAATGTACGATTTCGCGATTTTGACGATAGTTGCTGGTGTATCAGTTGTCAGATAACAAAGTCACAGTAGAAAACGTGAACAGAACTTGTTTATTAAAATGAGTCATAGACTTCATACAGCTATCGCACATTCGTCTCATTTATTCAACGAACCGCACACCTTAAAGTCAACTTTGAAAGATTAACTTGTGTGTTTCTTTGACTATGTTTTCAGTTCTTTCAGTGTTGTGGATAATACATGAGTGGTTCGTAGTCAAATAATTTATCAATTTATTTAGGGTAGAATATTTTCATTAATTTAACTATTTAATGTACACTGAATGAAATGAGATAAAAAATTTAAAATACATGTGCTCAACTTACTAAACATTCTTATGGAAATGGAACCATTTAATAAAAGGAATGAGCTCCCATGCTGCCTTGCCTAAACTATTTTCCCATTCTGAGCTGTAACTTTCGAAATACAATAAATTTTATCACAATGCTCAAGGTCAAACTAATTCAAACGGTGATAGAAAAAAAAATACGAACATAGATATTGGAGATAAAGTCACGAATAAATACACTCTACCCATAGCCATCAATATATAACTATGATATTGCAGGATGAAATGGATTTCCAAAATGACGGTGATATTGCACGAGTTTGGTCAACACCTGTACATGGAATTGCATGCTCCAAAGGTTTCTTCCATATTTAGATTCTAACTACTCATAAGTAGTTCACGATGATAAATCAATTATTCAAGTTCCATCAAACTCCACTTTCAATCACCAAATGCCCAAAAGATAGAAAATGGCAAGCAGATCAAATGCACCACGCGTGCAGAGTTAGTTCAATGCCGTGAAAATGTCGTGTACAAGACGATTGGAGTGATATACAGAAGTTAAGGAACTGTTCAATAATTGTTTGCTTTTGTACGTGTTTTGTTTGTGTTCGAACGTCCGACAGAGTTGAAGAGATTGAAATAAACTCTGATCATGTTGGTTTAAGCAGACGAGCCAGCTTTGTTGCACTGGGTGACAATGTGATTGGGTGAGTTATGGGTAAACCACATAGATAAATATAGAAAACCGTAATGGCGAGGAAAATTTTATGTTCGATATATCGCATCAAGTGATCAAAGGACAGATGTCTAATCGATGGATAAATGTCTGAGGGATCTGAATTTTACACATATCCCTTTGTAATAAACCAGCAAATATCTGTGGGAAGGCATGCACACAGTGGGGTTGAAAGCGGACATGTATATGCTGCTTTCGTCAGATCCGAAGTAGTGACAAACCGTCTTAGGCCTTCGGCAAAAAACGAAAACATTCTGACCTTTATGAAACCAATGCTGATCGGTTCAAATCAAGTGAGGGAATTGTTATGAATAACACCCAAGAATTTAACTAATTTCCCCCAGCTTAGGTACATATCGGTAATGAAAAGATGCTGGCACTTTCATAAAAGATCAGAGTATGATGTACTCCTCTGACGGGAAGATAGAACATCCTACACATACGTGCCGGCTGAGGCGAAGGTTGTCCGTGGAAGACCACTTCTTGTGATATTCAGAGCAAAGTGGCTGTGAGGCGTGAGTTATAAGGGTTAGCTAACATTAGCACTATCGGCTTAATTGAGCAGCAAAGGATCATTGGTAACAGACATTTAAGATATTTATGTGGACAACAAAGCGCAGCGCCTATGGTATCACGATAACCCCCTAATTCAGAGGTAACGGTATCGCCTAAACCGTGTTCGAACAGAAAAATGGTAGTAAAGAACGCTATGGTTCATAGTGAGACTCCGTGCTCTGTAAGAATACAACGAAGCTAATCTCTGTATAAACACTTCGAAATGCAATGTTGTGGTTTTAAACGTAGACTCTAATTGCTTTATATTGAGTATCAAGCGATGACAAAATATAAGTACGCTAAAAAAAGCTACGATAACATGAGTCAACTGCTTAGGACAACAGATGAATTGTTTGCAATCATTTATGTTCCACTACGGGACAACTTGCGTGAAAGTACCTTCGTATTTATATTCAGAGCCGCTGAAGTACGAGATTTAGGGGAAATTCCCGTGGAGAATTTCCTTTGAATTGGCATAATGCTGACGGTTTTTCTAAGAATGATTTGTTGGCACTGTGATTGGCAGTCATTGCAGATGCTGGACAAATGTAGATCAGGGTGAGTTGGGTTATTCATTTAATACAATGGTCATCAATCGTCTGTCTCCACAGTGTTTCAGTTGGATCAGTCACCTATGGAATGTTGTCAGGTACTGGGGGTAACTGCAACATTGGAGCAAACCTTGGGTTGGTTGTTCTGATAACCCTTTTCTTGAATATCCATCGATAGAGAGTGCCAACTGATCGAAAAAACCCTGAGCTGTTTAAGCATATTTCGGATTTCTTAAGGGCTTTGTTTGAAAAACCATGTTTAGCGGTTGTGAATGAAACTCACTTGGTGAATTTTGGCTCTCACGGACATCATTACGGCTTTCATTAACCGATTGTCCAGAGGTTTATCCACACGTACCTTCTTTTGATCTGGTTGTTTAAGGAAGGAAGGAGAAAAAAGATTACTACGCATTTAAAGTGTTTCCCTCGAATAGGAGACAGTGGAACAGAATTTCAAATAACCAGTCAGATAAAGACAGAATATAGATAATTTCCGGCAAGAAAATGCGGAAACGTTTACCATGCCAATCTTGCCCATGAATCACACTAGATTTCAGGGTGAAGTTGTCACCTGTGAAGATTATGGTCTCGGTAACAGCTAAAGTATATGAATCAGAAAGCCAGAAGCCTCTGGGGAACTCTTAGTAGTAAAGAAATGAGAGGGTTGAAAGTGCAAACGACAGGGAGGTGGAAGTATGTTAGATTTGTTTAGCTAATTGGATCAAATGTGATGTTCATTCCGTCAAACTAGCTGCAGTAAAAGATTGGGTATAAAGTGTTTGAAATCACCACACAGCTTACAAAGTTAAACAACAGCGTTTTTTTCATTAAAGCTTAAGAAAATGAGTTTGGAAGCGCAGACAATATGACTCATGGGTGTGTGGGGGAAAAGTGAATGTTTGTAGGGTTGACTGACCGGCATGAGCTCAGGTACTTGGGCTTGAATTCAATATTGTATGCTTTAATACAGAGGGTAGCTTGACGAAAACGGGTGATGGAACTTAATCATCAAACTTCCATGATTAAAATTGGTCACCCCCGCCAAGTCTTTTGGTGCCACAGGGTAGTCTTCTGTTTTCAGTCTTCAGGATTGAGGGCAGAGTGCCCGTATAAGCCCCATCACCACTGGGTCGAAGGTCCGATCACAAGTGTTCGTTCCTCCATAGCCTCTTTAGGTGCTAATCCAGACGTCGTTTGAAAGCAGCGTCTGCCTTCTCTTCCTCCACAATCGGTGGAAGGGAATTCCAGAGTATCGTTGATCTACACGAGAGTCGGTAGACTAACGGAAGACCAACTGATTGAAGTTTCCGCAACGTGAGAGAGTGCCCCGGCGTGCGGTGCTCTGTCAGCAAAGAGAAGTACTGTTGCAGCTCCGGGTCCATATCACCTCTCAGGATCTTCCTCAGGTAGATGAGGTCTCCCCTGAGGCGTCGATACGCAATTGGGAACAGATCAGTGGCCTTTGGACGACCTTCATAGCTGGTCCCGCGTAGTTCAACAACGAGTCTAGTGTCAGCACGTTGTACACGTTCCAACTTAGCCAGTTCACCGACTGTGCAGGGGTATGTCGCCGCACCACCATACTCAAGTCTTGGTCTGACATGGGAAGTGTACAGCAGCCTGAATGCGTCCATCGTGAGCTGGTTGAAAGACCGCCGAATAGGCCACGGAATGCTCCATGTGCTGGCACCGACCCGATCGGTGTTTTCACGGGTCTTTAGCGATGACGTAACCATAATATTCAGGTCTCGTTTACACGATCTCTGCGCAATGTGATTCCTGGAAGTTGTAGACTACCTTTGAGTCAGCACGCCCCAAATGTAGCACACTTTGCTGTGTTGACTGGAAGAGCCCAGGTATCCGCTCACTGAGCCAAGATGTTCAAATCCGCTTGAAGAGAACTTCGATCTTTCGGATCCTTGATTGTACGCCAGATTTTGATGTCATCCGCATATATGAGGGGTGGGCTGCACATTTGACCGGGCAGGTCGTTCACATATACCACAAAGAGCAATGGACCAAGAACCGAGCCTTGAGGGACCCCACTGGGAGCGGAATACAACGCAAAGAGCGATTTTCCAACACGGACGCAGAATTTCCGGTCGATGAGAAATTCTCACAGCCAATTCAGCATGACCACACCTACACTTAGGCTAGACAGCTTTCGCAGGAGGTCGTGCGGCACCTTGTCGAAGGCCTTGCTGAAGTCCACGAAGATGATGTCCGTTTCGTGTCCTTTGACCTTGTTTTCGGTCCAGTATTCACGCGTAAGTAGCAGGTTTGAGAGGCATGAGCGACCCGGCCGGGAACCGTATTGTTGGTGGCACAGGTGACCGTGGCACATCAAATGCTGCCAAAGCCGTGTATCCACCAGTCGCTCCATTACTGTACCCACCATGCTAGTAAGGCTGACTGGTTGGTAGTTCCCAGGGTCACTCCTGTCCCCAACTTTAAGCAGTGGAACAATGACAGCGTCCTTCCACTGCCGCGGTAAACGCCCTTGAGTGAATGACAAATTGAATAGGTTGCACAGTGGCGCTGCAAGTCATCTGTCAGCTCCTTCAGCATCAGCGTATGCACACCATCATGTCCAGGTGACTGGTGAACATTTAGTCGACGAACCTCCAGGGCCACCTCTCCGACTGTAAATGGGGTCCAGTTCAGCGCAGTGTCAGTGTCCAGTAGATGTGCCAGTGTGCTGGATGTTGGGGTATACATTGAGGCATAATGTGATGCCAACATCTCCGTTTTGTCCTCATCTTTTTAGGCTAGTGCCCCATCTTTGACGAGAGTCGGAAGACCAGGCGTTGCTCTGATTCTTCGCCTGAGGTAGGCATACAATCGCTTTGGTGCTTGCACTGAGTCCGCTGCTAGTCACTCCTCGAATCTGGTTCTCTTGCACTTTTTAGTGCAGTGCAATGATTTCGAATACATCAATATTCCTCATATCCTGCGCCTGTCGCACGGTACCTGGACCAGGCTTTATTCCGCTGCCGGAGGCCGCCCGCAGTTCTCGGTCGAACCACGGCGGGCCCATAGCGTGTGTTTGGTGGCGGTGAGGTGGAGAGAATTCCAATACGACTTGCTGGATTCTATAGTGAATCAACTCCCAGGATACATCCTCATCCTCAGGGTTCCGGGAATCCCAATTTGTGAGCGATGCAGCCTGACGCATATCCGGAAAGGATGATCGCCACAGATTCCGTGCGTCCTGTGGTCTTTCCGTTTGGGGTACACCACGCTTCCAGTGTATACGCAGAACGGAGTGATTACTAGATGCAGTTGGTGGAAGGAGGTCGATCCTAGTCGTATCTAATTGCCTCGGCGAAAATAACAGGTCAAGGATGGATCTTTGATCCCCAACTATCCGTGTGGGCACATGAACATGCTGATCAAGCGAGAGGGCTCGGGCAGCGAAAAGAAGTTCTCTGGAAAACAAATCTGCCCTCTGAGAGCAGATGTCAGTTTCTCAATCAACACGGGCGCGTTGAAATCATCCAAGACAAGACANTGTCCATCGCAGGAGTACCTCTGTATGCCGGCCAGCAGCTCTGTGACGTACACAGCTGGTGTGCGATAAATCACTCCAAATGTGGCATACCATCCGGCACAAAGGTTGATTCAGCACCACATGGCTTCTCCAAATCCTTCCGGATGGGCGTAATTCTCCAGCACTCGAACAGGGAGACTCCAGTGGACAAAAAAGAAACTCCACTAGCGCGACGTGACGATGATTGATCCGTTCGAAACACTGTGTAACCGTGGAGTGATGTTTCGGAGTCCCAGACATCCGGTGTCAGCCAGGTCTCAGTGATTACAAAAAGATCGGGATTGTGGGATACAACCCAGTTCTCCAGGTTATCTCTTTTTCTGACCATCCCTCGGGTATTAATTGAGGCTAGCACAGTGTGAAAACCTCGTCATTCACGCCTCAAGCTAATCCCCTCGTCAGAGGTTAGACAGTCTCCTGGGTCCTCCCCCGACCAAGGGTAACCAACGCAACTGAGGGTGCTTCCGACGCACACAAAAATCCCGTATACACACATCAGTTTTGCCTTTTGCGCAAACACAAAAATATTTAGGGCAAATGATAATGAGCTGTTTTGGAGAGAAATTCGGTCAGCGGGGCCGAATTCCATGATTCCGGTTGAGTTCAATGCAACAATTCGGCAGAAATATGGTTGCAGTTTTTTGTGGAGAACAATGAATGAGGAACAAATCAACAAATGGCGTATTCAAAGGTGTTAAGAACATCATCATTGCTGAAGGTATTTGACAGAGGGAAGACCATTTTTTCCTATTAAGGTGACTAGTTCCCTTTCGTTTACTAATCATTTGAATCTCCGAATTTTGGCTTCGCAAACCCCTCAGTTTAAACCACCGGTGATTATTGTACCTGATTGGTCTATTCCTTCATGACTCTGTACTCTCAGCTTAATCTTCAAGGTCATTCATTACTGGCCGGTACAGAAACTGTATACAAACAGATTAATTGTCCTCAGCCACCATCCTTTAGGTTGATAAAAATACACAACGTCTCCTGAAGGCCTGTTTTCCGTGTCCATTGTGGTCGGGTTCTGGGATCGTACAACTGTCGCTGGCGCTTATTCCGGTTCTCTTGGGAATTTCGCTGAGTACTGGTCTCGGGCTTATTCGTGCTGTATTCATTCAGCCACCGGGTCTTTACGGTTCCTGGTTATTTCTATAAATCGTTCCACTTGGGTCACACTAAAGACTAGTCCTGTCGTGTCGTTTATCCGAACGTCGCAAAAATATTCCTGACATTTCTTGAGCAGCTTTGCAGGAATATCACCTTAACGGGAATTGTATCTCAACAATGGCCTGAACGTTGACCATCCTGGTAAACAGGATCGAAAATACTCCTTCGGGATTATTGAAGAATGAGAAATTATGATTTGTCAAAGAAAATGCGGACGCAATCTTTTGTCACGCGCAATGCTTTCTCAGGCAACAGAAATAGTCATATCTGGACCTTGATAATGACTCGTCTCCAAGCCATGTGAGATCATTTCTGTAGATTGTAAATAGAGAATCAAACAAAGACAGTAAAAATTAATATTGGCAACCTAAAAATACCATTTATTAGACAGTTTTTTGCGTATTACACAAATGCACATACGGGTCAATGCATTTAAAATCATCCGAGTTTTATGAAATGTTATTCCGGTTCGCTGGCTCTGATGACGTTTGTGCTTTTCTGTCGTAAGCATTGCTGATCACATCTGATTTAAAAAAGGTTTCCACGAGGTAAACACCGAAGCCAGATTTGATACATACGAACCAAATTTCCGAGCCAGGCATATTGTCGAAGCAAACTTTCAGTTCAATGTCATGGAAAATTCAAGTGGTCATCATCTCTCTCTCTGCCTCTCTGTTTACGAGTACGTATGCTAGAGGGGGAACAAAAGATGTTCTATAGAAATGTTTATACGAAATGCAATTTGTTGGAATCCAGAGTACACAGACAGGCAGGAAAGATGGAGTGGTGATTCTATATGCAAAGAATGGATCATCTCAAACAGATGCGTTCCATGAAGTTCACATTCAAATATGTACTGAGCAAACGTGATCTGGAAAAACAAACGATGAAATACTCAATTGAGATACACGAAAGTACAAAAATAAAACTATTTTTGTTCAAGAAACTGTTTAAACTTAGCGACATCGTATTTCACCAAAATCGTCGTACAAGTGGGTGGATCATAAAAGATTGTTACCCCTGGTGGCTTCAAACTATTTGACAGAATTCAGCTCCAAAAATTGGAGCCGGTAGCCTAATAAGGTATACAATTTATGCGCGGAAAATGCTTGCACGAATTCTACTGGATCTTATTGCAGAAACTACCATTAGATAGAAACTCGATCACAGGAAAATATGGCCGATAATAGTCACAGATTTGCTTTGCGTAGAATGATTAAAAGATAATTTTCGTATTCATATGAGCATGTATGCAGCAATCGATTGCAATCACCTACGCGACCTAAACTAATCAAGATTTATCAACCCTTCGGACGACCCAGATTGCTCTGTGTTGGTTGAAAACGTGTTCCGTCATCAATAAATTTGTGGCTTCTGTTTCAAAGCTCAGATTTCTATTGAGGAAGCTTTTCTCTTTTAACATGGCCCGCAGAAATAGGCTTAGTGAACAGCAGTTGAATCCAGTGGTGAATGTACTGAGCAATATGGCTAAGTAACAGTCTTTCTGTTCTAGCAATGTAGGTTTCAATACAGCCTCACGATCAATTAAAGGCTGATCTACAACATACGAAGAATGATGAGTCAGGCTGTATTGGTGGGATTCGAACGCACGTGCTAAATGCCGTAAATTAGTAAAATTTACCGCCTGGCCACCAGAGTATTTCTAGAATTCTTCCAATGCTGCGTCTTCAGGGTAGATGTGTTAGTCGGGAGAGGAAGTTTCTAATTTCGATCGACGAGATAGAGAGCGGTCAGGACCACGTTTGTATGTCATGGGGAATGAGCTTTTAAATTTCTTGTCAAATCCATGTTTTTCACACAGTCCCGTTAAACGTTCGAGGAAGTTTTATGTCCGGGAAGTTCAGACGGTAAATCTTCACGACCTCCATGGTAAAATCAATGTTTCGATGTAATTGGTTCAATGTTTTGATCATGGTATTATTTTGCTTGCTGCAGGCTATGTGTGACAGTGAAAGCGTCCCCGATATACCACCCAAAAACAAGCGCATAAGCTGAAAATGTGTATCGGGAAACAGGCTGTTTTAACTTTCGCTCCGGATAAAAATATCATCGTTTATGGCAGTAGGATCTACAGGCAAGTTAAAACGTAAAAATGTACATCGAAATCCAATTTAAACGCAGACTATACTCATAGGATAGAGGCTGAATTTCCTCTGAAATTCAGCCACTTTGAAAACGTCTACGGAGTTGTAATAATAACCTACGAGTATACTTCAGCACATGTATGCAGGGACATGAACAATAGGCATATAGGGGCAGATGGCAAAAATGTGTGGCAATTGATCAGAATCGGAGAAAGCAATCTAAATGTTTTGGCGTGGAGTTTCAATGACATTATTTGAGGCCTCCTGGTTAGTTAGCTCGATGTGCAACTGCTTAATAACCAAGGCTCTCGTCGGAGGGTCAAAGAAGGAAACTGAAAATTGCTCATGAAAAAACATTGCATCATGATGGGTTAACCTACCACTTTTCCAAGTTTCTGTCTATGAATCATGAATACCATACCACGAGAGGACAAATTTTGAAGGTCGGAACGTATCGGCAACGGAGTTAAAACGTGAGAGGCGGTTTTGTCAGAAATACGTTTGTTTGTTATTCATTTCATATCATTGTTGTTTCTCCCTCAGAGGAAGAAAGAGAACTGCAAGATAAGGTTGGAGCTGAACTGTTATCTAGCTTTTGGTTCTCACTCAATCAAATTGGCCGCGCGGTCCGTTACATCTTCGGACTCGGAACTATACAATCACTCATCACTGGATTTATCTGGGATACACGTCCTTCGTTGCCATAGAAACGTTGT
>UZAN01046949.1:3061-27746 GCA_900618425.1 Echinostoma caproni
TAGACCCAGAGGGCTTGATAGCCAGATAGGTTCCTGACGAACTACCGCCTACACATGACCCGGGCGCCGGTAATCTGGATGCCATGGGGGTTAAGCTTGTGGGTGAACAGAAAGATGTCTGAGTTTCTCAAGTGAGCGCGTGTGTGGTTGAAAGATGATCACAGGGGAAGCGGAGTCACAGTTGATTAGAAAAGTACGTGGGCGCCTCGGACGGCAGGCCATGAGATTTTCGGTATCAGATTAACCATCCAGGGGTTATGATCGCCGTATCCACTAACCGCTCAGCTAGGTGTATACCTAAACTGCAGGCACTCCCTATTTTCGTTCTTTTTCTACAGGTATCACTTATCTGCATTACACTATACCAGCTGCGAAAGAAGCAGATGATCCGGAAAGTTTGCGCAAGTCGGCAGCCAGGGGCCCACAAAGCGGCTCATAAAGGATTCTTTGTTGTCGAAGCATACGTAGACGAATGTTTGCTCACGGTGCAAGAATTTGGACCAAATTGGCATCAGCCGCAAGTCCTGTGACCCGACCTGACCTGATTGCTCCTCAACCAGCGACCAGACACAGGCACGGGCTCTTCTAAGCCAACTTCGCTGTATTCAGTCTTACTTCCCTTATAACCTTTATAATCAGTGACTTCAATGCCGCGGCCATTGACGGGGTGAGATAAAACTCCAGTGATGCCTTTTATCGCCAACCTCTAAAATGAATCAACGAGTAACGTGTAGCCGAGATTTGATCCCAAAAGGTTGACAATACGAACTATTTAGCAAATTTCTACGGTACTGCATTATTAAACGATCGAACAGGCAAATATATGCACAAACCTCAAAATGACCTCGGAACAACTTGAAAACAAACGCCAAGTGCTACCTTGAGCATGAATCAAGAACTTTGAAAGGAAGGAAATGAGTCTGGATAGGAATAGTACTCTCACCGTCACGCTGCACTCGAATGAGTTTAATGTGAGCGGTCAGGTTGCGATTAAAACAAGCAGTGTTTGATGAAGCACAAACAAACAAAGCCAGGTACCGGGATTGATGTGTTAATATACAAAGGAGGTGGAACATAAAATGTTTATGTATGTATGAGGTGATGGTGTTAAGTGGATGAGACGTGAAATTCATGAAATTGAGGTCCAAGATGGATTGTTTGGGTTCTACATGAAAGATTTTCGCAGAACGAATAACCCAACCTACTCGGACCTTAATACTGAGCGAGGTTTGCATCAACAAGTGCTCCTCCACCAGGTTTCGCACGGGTCAGTCCTCTTCTTTATTCGATTTAATGATAACGAACAATGGGCACCAAATTGACGATGTCCACACTCTCTGCCCACTTTGGAAGAGTGACCACTATCTCTGAGTTTTGACTTAATCGTGCATTGGCCCTCTTATAAACCAGCACCAAGAACCTTGCGGTTCTTCAAACGGGCCAACGTCGCTGTTCTAACAGATTACCTGGCAGCAACTCTGAGCTCTCAAAACGTAGCTTCTGAAACAAATATATTCGGAATCTATACAAGAGTAAGGAAGTTCTTCAACCGGCAGCAAAAAGACATCTTGGTCAGAGCAAAAATAAACCCCTAATCCCTCTCCAAACTTCCTCGTCATAAAAGACAACCCAGTTCCTCTACTCTAGACCGTATGGCTCCCCAATTACCTCATCTGACAAGATAGCGGATACCTTCCGAACTCACTTTCATGATATTTTCAATTCCGCTCTACCTGGATTATTCCCTTCCCTACTGCTTAAGTCAGGTGTAGCCTCTCTTAAGCACTTCATTGCGAAGACCGAAGAAAGACCCAAACTTCTCAGGCCGCTGAGCCCTTTTAGCTCGGTTGGCTCAGATGAGGTCCATCCCATAATCCTAAAAGAGACAGCAGCTTTACTGATCACACATTACGGGCGGCTGTTTCGTAACTGCCTTGATAAAGGTGAATTCTGTGACGCTTGGAAAAAGGCAATCAGATCACCGATATACAAAAAGGGATCGCGGCCTAACCCCAGCAGCTTCAGACCCATAAGTCCAAAGAGGAACCCCAGTAAAATGTTCAACTTTCTCATTAGGTAACGTTATTGAACACCTGGAGGAAAACAACATTCTATCCCCTTTCAACACGGCTTCGTTCCTGACAGAACATGCACCACCAACATGCTATATTTCATGGAAGTTTTAACCCAATCCCATGGTGATGGCACAAACTCAGGCGCAATCTTCATAGATTTTGGCCAAAGCCTTTGAGTGCCGCATTCTCCACTAATGTACAATTTGAAAATATACGGTATTAGCGGCAGGCTCCTCAATCTTCTAGGCAGCTTTTTATCCTCGCGCTCCTGCTCTGTTAGGGAAAAAACTCTTTCTTCAACTCTTTTCAGATAGCAATAGGTGTTCCGCGAAGATCCATTATAAGTTCACTCTTTTCCATATCACACATAAATGACTTTCCGGACAACATCGCAGTCTNTACATTTCTCTTTATGCTGACGATATCACAATCTGGGGGAATGGCAAATCAGCATTGCAGGCAGCCGTGAATATCACCAAGACATGGTTATCAGACTAGACCCTCCTAATAAATGATGACAAATGTGCAAGTATGTTTTTTGGCAGGGGCTTCGCGCGCACCTTCAGTGTGTGCAGCACATCTCAACTTCAGACGATCCTTGGCTTCTGAGCAACTAACTCTAGATTTTTCTTGCTACCACCAAAACTCCCGAAAGAGGGCTTTTGAGCTTCTCAGCATTATCAAACGCTCCTTCCCTCGCTTTAATANGCTTTAATAAATAAGACTTGCAACTCTTATATGGTAGTTACGTAAGACCTCTATCAGGAAGAAAGGACCAAAGTGTGCGATCTGAGCTTGTGGGGGATGGAAACTTCCTCAAACGAGTTCAACGAGCAGTAAAAGCTAGTATCTCTCATCAATGAACTATACCCTTCCCGTCTCATCACACTGAACCGTGACCTCCTAAGCAACCGCCGCACTATAGAGGATATTTTTTTCATCATTTTTATACGGACACGGTCAATGAGCTTTTCACCCCTTGTAGCTTAGATACGTTCCGTGGTCACAGAAAGAATCTGTTGGGGCATCGGCTCTGTACCTGAGTCCGTCACGGTTCTTTACCCAAAGAGTTATCCATTCATGGAACAGCCTATCGAGGATGCTTGTCGACTTCAATTAAAAAAGTAGGTTCAAACTGAGGCTCGATATACTTTTTGTTCTTGAACGTACTACCATAAATTGCCGTGTGTTTCTCCCCTGTTCACTTACATCTCCATCCATCGTATTTACGTTTCAATGACTTTTATCCGAACTTCATTGAGTTATATATTTTGTCGATGTTATTGTGTCCTTGTGCGAAGAAAACCACACAAAAAACAAAATAAAACAAAATAAAACGGTGAAACAAAAAACAGAAACTCTTATTGAAATCTATGCGTCATACATTTCTTTCGTATCTCAAAGCGTATATCATGTCCACTTTGACGCGTACGAATGTAGAAATGTATTCATTAACCGGATTGGGATAATTGTGCAAGCAGATACTGCCTCCCATCCTAACATTCGGGTTATTCTTGCAATTACGTGAACCTCTATCCCAGTTAGCCTCACCAGCTGGCCGTGATCCCACCATTAAGTCAGCCGCCAAAACCAATCAATAGAATCGAGACAATTCCCCCAGATTAAAGAAAAATGGGCCCAGAATCAAACGGGTAAAATACTTCAGGACTTCAAGACTGCAGGTTGATCCTGAGCACCTATGATCATTAGACAAAATACCAGATAATGCGGCGGTCACGCGCGTGATGAGACTTAGTAAATGACGCGGTGTAAATGCCGCAAATACAAGAATTCCAAGACCCACCTTGGTAGCATTTGCCAATGCAAGTCATAGGGATGGTTTCCTGTTAGCCGCTGGGATGATACGGGATAGGACTACTACAGGTATCACTATAACCCCGGACGACAAACCAACATGGCCTATGATTGAAATGGCCACAAGCTATCAGTCTCCAGGCTTAAACACCCCCAGGACAATCAACTCGAAACTACCAGTACTCAGTTTGAGCAGCCCCATAGGTTATCCAGCCTAGCAATGATAGTAAGCAGGATGGGGGCTTGTGGTGATTGTGTGACGGGCACGCAGACACTGTGGTACAGCCTCCAGGTAACCAATCAAGAAACAGAATAACCGACCAATCCTGTGATCTCGAGTGGTATCAACCTGATTGGCTGAATGCAAGAAGGCAGACAACTAAACCATATCCTTGTCGATTGGACATTGAAGAATCGATCAATGATTGCTCGATGCTTGTGATATATATTTGCACGATTTTCTGAATAGAATTAACAGTATCCACAGCTTGTCTTGGTTCAACCTGACTTTGCGATATTCAGTGGATTTTCAGTCCAATTCCGAGCTGACGCTATGCAATTTTGTTTCCTATTCTCAGTATTATAATTGGCGTCGCGGAATAGAGTTGCGCACTATCGAATCCCCTAATCTACATCCACATCCGTCTGAGATTGAGGAATAGGTCTAAAGTTTGGGCCTGTCAAAGGTTTGGGGTCTACACCCACAATGGACAATTTTGCTCCGGCAATGGTTGTTGGGTGCGGTTGTATCCACCGTTTTTGAGTACGTGTCCGCATTCCGTACCGGGTTGAGGATCACACCCCTGCCTCTCCTACAAGGTGTTTTAAGGTTGGGTGTCTAGTATGTAGTCAGTCTTACCTCAAAGCGATCAACGGCTCAATAATATAAATAAATACCGAATCACTCCGTCAACGGAAAAGCCCCGAGGCCCATTGTTCTGTGATTACAGATGTCCTTTCAACTGTATCGACATGTAAAACAGTTTATTTATAGGCCATCTGTCGTCTCTTCTTGAATTATTGTACTCTTCTCCAGGTCGATTGTATCTCTGCCTCCGAAATTGTGAATCTTTCTTCCTCCCTATTCTATCTCTGTCCTTGGAACTCTTTACGGGCATTTTCTCCCGAGCGAATATTCCAACTCCCAATTTTCTGTCTTGCCATTACTTGTCATAAGACAAAAGTTGACAATGATGCGCATTACATAACAAATCACCCCAGTACTCAATTTTGTTTGAAAGTTGCGTTCCTACACTCTTTTTTTGTCTCCACCGTTCATTTTGTACATTGTTGTTCATATTGATCATGTGCACCAGCAGGCTTCACGGGCTTTGCGAAATTTACCGTTATTATCATTATTATTATTTTGACCTATGGTGTAGCCTAGGGCAGAACGGAAGGCAGAAGCAGTGCATAGTATTCCTCACAGTTGGTGGAAAGAAAATGTATTCCCTATTGAAGAATCTCACTTTCCTTGACAATCCGGATAAGTTACTATTCCAAGTGCTTAAACAATTACTTCTTGCCCACGTAATTCCTGTTGATTTCCAAGCAACGGAGTGGGCAAAATTCAATTCGTTGGTTTGTGAGCAATCAATTCTCAGGCTAGATATCATTCTGTTAATGAACAAGTAGACTTCAAAGTGCAATTATTGAGACACACTGGAGGAGCAATCACGTGACTGCCTTATTGCAGGGATTAACAATATGACTCTCCAGAGGAAGTTGTTGAAGAAAAGATACCTAACATTTTCTGATGCCCGAAGGATATGTGAGCAGCATGAAAAGTTCCCTACAGCAACAATCCGCGTGTCGTCTACATTATCCCAGAGCATTTCTCGAAGGAACAGACCCTTGATACATTCCAAACCTCTTCATATCCAGAAGACCAACTACTCTGACCAAAGAATTCCAAACATGAACAATAATCGGTGTGTGTTGTGTGGCGAATTCTATCTAGGGTTGAACTTCCGATTTAGAGATGCAAAATGCCATTCCTGTGGTAAAGTTGATCATATTCAAAGGTATGCCGCCAACGAAAATGCAGCATGATAAGGAGTACTCCAAACCGTCCAGAAGAATTGAACTCAATTTATACACGAAGAACGGTGGGCGAATACAAGCAGTTCATTTACAGGGATATCGTTTTCGAATGCGGACTTCGCCCTAGTTTTATTGTGAATGCCGGCAGTGGCGCGTCCATCATTTCACACGGAGTCCTCAAACATGTATGCCCAAATAGTACAGTAAAACTGATCGCAACACAAATTCATGGTGTAACTAACACCGGTGCATCAGTAACAAATATCAACGATCACGATCTCCCCAAACGACCTTGTTTAAACGCTACCTCCGCAACGTTATAAACTTCTACATGTCAACAAATCCCCGTCCTGGTAACCTGACACGTTCATTTACAGCATGACTCAAAGGATATGTCTCTACCGATTTTTATCATTCACAACAAAGGGCCAAATCTCCATGATCGAGAATGATTGAAATAACTACCCGATTTAATACAGCATATAGATAACACTAAAACTGCGGACTAGCTGGAACAACTCCTGACGCAGTTTACGCCTGTTTTCGAAGAACATGTATTGGGAAAACTAGCCAACTTTCAAGTTACACTAATGTGCGACCAGAGGCACAAAGTTGATTTTCAGGGCACGCAGCTTGCCATTCTCCATCAGGCCGAAAGTGGATAAGGGGCTGTGACGCCTCGAAGAGCAAAACGTCATCAGGACCGTGGGACACTCAGACTGGGCAGCACCGATTGTACCCGTCCAGAAACCAGACGGCTCTGTGAGGATTTGTGCAGACTACAAACTGACGATCAAGATAGAGGTCATAATAGAACGTTACCCAATTCCGCGTATTGAGGGCCTCTGCGCCACACTGGCAGGTGGAGTCAAGTTTTCCAAACCGGACCTAATTCACGCGTACTTTCAAATAGAACTGCAGAAAGAATCACGGAAGTTTACTATGATAAATACGCACTTGGGGTCATTCGAGTACAGTCGTTTACTTTTCAGTGTGAATTCTGCTCCGGCAATTTTCCAGCGGGTGATCAACAACTTGATGAAAGATATCCCAAATATTTGTGCCTACCTAAATGACATTCTGATCACCGGGCCGGATGAACACACACATACAGGCACTAAAAACAGTTTTGTCACGCCTCCGTGAGAACGGACTTATATTTAAAAAAATCGAAGTGCTAGTTCTTTGCAGACAATGTTCAATATCTGGGATGTAAACTGAACAAGCATGGGCTAGGACCAATCCGCGAAAATCTACGCCCGATTTTGAACGCTCCCGCTCCAAGGAATGTGAGTGAGTTACAATCATTCCTTGGTATTTTAACACATTACGGTCGGTTAATTCCAAAATACTCTGCGGCATAAATTATTTCATAAAGTTAGCAAGTGGTAATGGACACAGGGACAGCAAGTGGCGTTTAAAGCCGTTAAGAATGCTCTGATGGAATCTGAATTGCTGGTTCACTTTGACCCCCAAAAACCTCTTATTGTCCGCTGTGATACATCCCATGGGGAGTTGGCGCTGTTTTACAACATAGAATGCACGACTATAGCAAACGACCTATTGCTTTTGCCTCCAGAAGTTTATTACCTGCAGAAAAACATCCCGCTCAGCTAGATCGGGAAGCCTTAGCTGTTATCTTCAGCATAAAAAAATTCATCAATATCTATGGGGCACAGTTTTTGAGTTACAGACTGAACACAAGCCACTACTCAGTTCGATGGAGGAATTTAAAGGCATTAATCAAATGGCATCATCCCAAATGCAGAGGTGGTCCTTATTGCTATCTGCCTACAATTACAAACTGTAATACATTCCCGAATGGCGAATGCTATGAGTCGCTTGGCTCTCTCGGATGCACCAGNCACCAGAATACGTTTCAAAATCAATGGAATTATTGAACCTGGTGCAACACGTAAACAAGGGGCCTGTCACATTTTTGGATATTCGTTGAGAGATCGAACGGGATATCACATTGACTAGAATTAAACGTTTTCTAAGTCACGGATGGCCGCAAATCACCGAAGGCCAAGTCGCGGGTTACACTCAAAGAAAGGATGAACTAAGTCTTGAAGATGGATGTATATTATGGGGCTCACGCATCGTTGTTCCACATAGCTTACCACCTCAGATACTCGCAGAGGTACATACAGCGCATCCAAGCATTTTCAGGATGGAAGCACTAGCCAGAGGTTATGTTTGGTGGTTTAAGATGGATGAAGACACTGACCGATTGGTCCGGACATGTGAGGTATGTCGACATTTTCAAAGAAATGCATCACCAGTTCCTCTGAGTCCTTGGAGTTGGCCCGAAAAACGGTAGCAGCAGACTCAAGAAAATTATTTTGGTCCGCTTGACAACTGCATGTTTTTAAATGATTAATGCAAATTCAGAGTGGATCGAAATTTGTCCTCTGTCCCACGCCAGTTCGGCGACTACAGTAAGTTGCCTGCATACATCATTCAACACATTCGGTATTCCACAGACTCTAGTGACCGATAACGGTACTAGTACTCTGTTTACCAACGAAGAGTTTAAACAATTCGTCCAGAGAAATGGCATACGTCATGTCAGAACTTCCCCTTACCACCTAGCCTCCAATGGGCTAACGGAACGAGACGTTCAAACCGTCAAACAAGGTTTCATAAACCAACAAAATAGAATGATAAGGACCCAATTGGCGAAGTTCTTATTGTCATATCGTACAACCCCAACAGAAAGCATGGGAAAAAGTCCAGCGGAACTAATGTTTGAATGTAAAATACGAACTAGACCGAGTCTTGTTCTCCGAGAACCAAGAGCTGATAGCATGGAAAAACAAAGAAAAATGAAAGATAGATATGACTATTAGGCCAAACACAGGAAATTCGAAGAAGGCAACCTAGTGCACACGAAATTACCACATCCATTACCACAGCCATCTTGGTAGCCGGGCGTAGTGAGGTGCAATACCGGCCAGCAAAGTGGAATCGAGCTTTTGGATGGAAGAATAGTGACACGCCATAACGACCAAGTTCGTACTGGATATATACCCGGGGATAAGCCATACGAAACGACTCCTGTCATTGAGAATAATTCCACATCCCACCATGANAAGCCAGTAGACAGATATCAGGCAGGATAAGGTCCAATCACACAAAGGGAAGAGGAATGTGACATGTGCCAAAGTCAATTATGCCATCAATCAATTCTCCGTCTCACTCGCCGGTGCTTATCTCTCAGACGAAGACCAATGTTTACGTCACCCATATACACATGCGCACAAGCAGGTGCTCGCCGGCTCGCACACGCACACAGACACCACGACCCATTCCGATTGGTTAACCTGTTAGTCACTGTCCTATTGAAGATTGTCATGTGACGCATGATTCTTTCATTAAAGCTACGTCCTCTGAACTAAAGGTGTTCTGTTCCTTGTCCTCCAAGCAGGTTGGCTCCATTGAGACTAACAATTTTCTGTCCACCAACCGTGAGGAATACCATGGACCGTTTCTACCTTCCGTTCTGCCCCAGACTACACCAGAGGTCGAAACGTTAGACCTATTCCTCAATCTCAGACGGATGTGGATGTAGATTAGGGGATTCGATAGTGCGCAACTCTATTCCGCGACGCCAATTATAATACTGAGAATAGGAAACAAAATTGCATAGCGTCAGCTCGGAATTGGACTGAAAATCCACTGAATATCGCAAAGTCAGGTTGAACCAAGACAAGCTGTGGATACTGTTAATTCTATTCAGAAAATCGTGCAAATATATATCACAAGCATCGAGCAATCATTGATCGATTCTTCAATGCCCAATCGACAAGGATATGGTTTAGTTGTCTGCCTTCTTGCATTCAGCCAATCAGGTTGATGCCACTCGAGATCACAGGATTGGTCGGTTATTCTGTTTCTTGATTGGTTACCTGGAGGCTGTACCACAGTGTCTGCGTGCCCGTCACACAATCACCACAAGCCCCCATCCTGCTTACTATCATTGCTAGGCTGGATAACCTATGGGGCTGCTCAAACTGAGTACTGGTAGTTTCGAGTTGATTGTCCTGGGGGTGTTTAAGCCTGGAGACTGATAGCTTGTGGCCATTTCAATCATAGGCCATGTTGGTTTGTCGTCCGGGGTTATAGTGATACCTGTAGTAGTCCTATCCCGTATCATCCCAGCGGCTAACAGGAAACCATCCCTATGACTTGCATTGGCAAATGCTACCAAGGTGGGTCTTGGAATTCTTGTATTTGCGGCATTTACACCGCGTCATTTACTAAGTCTCATCACGCGCTTGACCAATGGATCACCTTCTGTTTTGGCCAATCCGGAGTGTTCTACAGACCAACATCTCACTAGACAACAGAGATACTTTACTTCGAAATCATATAGGGTCGAGAACCCAGAACGCCTCTTGTTGAGTTACACGGAAGATCCGGCAAACAGCTTTCCACGATAGAGCAAAACAAGCTGGAGAGATAAGCGGTCGAGAAAACCATGCCAACCCAGTAGCACAACAAGTCAAGGTATGACAAGGAACACCGACCGGAAGCAAGAGAACCGGGGGCCGGAAAGTTCAAGCAGCGGTGGATGGGGCCATTCAATGTCCTGGAGAGCAAGAACGCCAATTTTTTGGATCATCCAGGGGCCTCAAGGAAGATGAGTAAATGTTGAAGAATTGGAGCGGTGGTACACCTGCAGCAACCATTTTAGAGGAGGGGCGAGTGTGATGGAAGGCAGTACAAAGAGAGTTCTGGTTAGCTACCGAATCAAGGATGTGCCTCATCCGACCAGATGCGCAGACGCAGCGGCGGGAAGTGCCTCGCGAAACGGTGTTGACTGCCACCCAAAACGAACAAATCGACAATTACAGTCCGACAGATAATCTGCAGCTAACGGGAAAGATACCCACCGAATGCCACAACGTCGGAACTGTTGATCAACGCATCTCATACCGCGATTGGGTCAAACCAGTCGGAATGGTACGCGGAAGAAGAGGAAACGTACGTGCCAAGTGCGGACCAAAACGAACAAGGAATGACTAACAAAAAGAAACATGAATCATCCCGCCGCGCGGTTGAGAATTGACTGTATATATTCGAACGCTTACGCTGTTTGTTTTTGGAACTAGGTCAATAAACGATTTTTCCAGCCAACTCTCCTTCTTTCAACTATATTACTTGGTCAGCCCGACTGAATTTGGTGGACATTTCGTTCCATTGTTTCTGCGTTCTGTCTGGGTGAACATACATCAAAGTATGTTTTTTCCTGTTTTTGTACAATTTAATACAACGTGTTTTAGTTACCGTATACACCGTCGTGGTCTATCGTCTGTTTTCGTGTTTTCATTACACGCTCTCATCGGTTTCCGTTTCTTTTGGATCATTGTTTGTACTCGGGTTGAAGATACGTTTGTTCTAGCTCGGGCTTGATTGTTCATACCAGTTAAGAAATGAACGTTATTGTAAAGTTCAAGTCCGTTCGTCTTAGATCACGGTGTTGATGTAACTTAATACGCGTATTGTACTTACGATCTCAGACGGACGCAACACACTGTATCCATTTTCTGCCTCCTACTCATCAATGAATAAACCAATTAGCTTTTATGTGGGACCTGCATCATTCACATCTTGTCCTGGATCGAACTGAATCCTGAACAGTACAATTCACTGACATGTATACACATTTTCAATTATTCCAATTCCTCCTCTGTGACCTTTTCTTCTCTATACCTACTCATCTACAGAACTAAAAACTGGCAGAAATGTGCAAGATTTAGACATAAGACGGTCTTTATCTTGAACGGTGAAGAACCGTTCATGAAAGAAATCAAGGTCCGTCTGGAAATGGACCGGCGAATAGTCCAGGATCTCCTACGGACAGCGGGTATGCCAACCGTTACCTTAAGAAGGATACATAGGGTGGGCATTTGGAAGAACCCGGAACCATTGCGAGTTCGCAGGACCAGACCCCTACTTGTTGGGTTCGTGGAACCAACTTGTAGAGATAAATTGCCTGCAAACTCTTAGAGAATTATGCATTTTACCCGTGGGAGGTATAATGTAGTGCCTGACATCCTCAGGAGTCCGTACATATGGCAACCGAACGGCAACGTATGGCCGGTTGAGTGGAATCCAATGAACACCCAACTCCAGGAACAGGGTCCATCACAGTTAGGCGTGGGTAGCTTGTCTCCTGTCGTAGTCATTGAGGACATCTTAGAAAAAGAGTTATGGCAAAGTTGCTTACAGCCGGAGTCGGAGGAGCGTAAGGAAAGCCATAGACCCGTAGATGGCTCCGGGTCTACTACAGGAAGACCTCAACAACCACCGAAATGAACTCAGCCTTAGGGCGAAGAACAGGTACATTTATAGAACAAATTATAGGCAATTAAACACACTTGCTGTTCCCTTGGGTGCTGCGTCCGATGTTTACACGAGAACAGGAAAATTAAGAGTCCGGATGTAGTTAGACCTACGGGACGCTAAAGGTATGGTATTATGTACAAAACTTATGCAACATGAGGAATAATTGAAGGAAAAACCTAAATATAGCAAATGAACACAAGGCTACTGTTGTAGTCATCTCAGAATCATGGTTTGTTAGTGCCGACCATGTTCCGGCACTAGTTCGTGAAGCCTATGAGGTTTATAGACAAGGTCGTAGTCCNCAGCTGCAGGGTGGTGGAGTAATCATATTAGTTGGAAACGATATCCAACACGTTCGGTTGGATATTCAAATCTGCACGAGCAACATACAGGTGTGCTCAGTCACCATCACCTCCGAGGGGCACAAAATCAACAGGAGTCCTAAGGCTATGGAAACGGAAGACGAGCAGCTACGAAGAGCATTGGATATCCTGGCACGAATGCATTATAAGCTAGTAATGCAGGGGGGACTTCAACCTACCAGGTATAAACTGGTATATCGGTAGTTGTTCGAACGCTAAACAGGAGCAGGGCTTTGTAGATTGGGTGCATCTCAAAGCAATGCACCAGCACGTGATATATAACACGCTTTTTAGGTCGGGACAGCAGCCGTCTCTGCTGGACCTTGCTTTCACACGGTACGATAAGGATGTTTAGGAATTGAACTGCTATCCTCCAATAGGAAAGAGCGACCACGTGGTTATTAAGTCTAAACTAGAAACAAGGCTATCAAAGCCACATGGACGCATGGTGCGCTGCTTCGGAAAATTAGATGTTAATGGACTGCAACGGAAGGCAGCTGAGTTCGTCTGGCAGCAAGCCGACGATAGATTTGAATTGGAAGATGTAAGAAGAAAACTAAAGGAGAACTTACTTGCATTGCAGGATGAGTTCGCGCCTCTGAAACTGCGGAAGTCATTCGGTAAACCACCTTGGTGGAGGGCTTCCATTGGAAAGGCAATACGCTGTTGTAACGCCAGCTGGAAACGATACCGGGAGGTAGGATCCCAATTGTCGTAGATGCGTTACGTAAGACACAGGATCGAAGCTGTTCTCGTTGTTCGAAGCAAAACGCGAAAATACGAACTAAATCTAGCTAAAAATGCAAAGTCAAGGCCGATGAGAGATTATAGTTACGTGCAACCCAAGAGGGTGCTTAGGGATAAAAAAAGGCGCCATCAACCTGCAGAGCGATAAAATAGTGAGAACGGACTAGGAGAAGGCCATAATACCAAGGGGATGCTTTGGACTTGTGCTCATGGAGGATAGAGTGTTGGTTATCCCGTCTGGAAGGGGTTAACAGATCCAGACTATAGAGGACATAGTTGTGACACCAGAGAAGGTGCACAGGGTTCTGTCGGAATTCAACGTTAACAAAGCACCTGGGCAAGAGGGGATTCATCCAGTTACACCCGTGAGCCTGCTCTTCCAAGTGTCATTAGCGGACGGAGTTCTGCATTGTGACTGGAAGACAGCTACTATGGTAGGGCTTCACAAGGGTGGTCAGATATCCGACAGAGGAAACTATAAACCAGTAAGCCTAACCAGCATCCTCTGAAAACGCATGGAGAACCTGATTATGAAGCATGCATGTAGACATCTACTACTTTACACCCTACTAAGTGGGGCGCAGCACGGAATCTTAAAACACAGATCCTGTCTCACTTAACTTCTGGATGAAATCAAAGAAAAACTAGATAACGGCCATACCATGGAGGTTTGCTACCTCGATTTTAGCGAAGCTTTTCATTCTGTGAACCATAGATTGCTCCTTCACAAAATCAAAGGCTTTGGGATAGAANAGAACCTTCGCAGTGCAGGTAGGGGAGGCCAGTTCTCAGGTCATTCGGTTGACCAGTGGAGTGCCCCAAGGTTTGGTTCTCGGGCCGTTACTCTTTCTTTTATTCATGAATGACTTAGCGGGGTTAAGCAACTCACCTTGTTTTGTCTTCCCGGATGACGTGAAGGTTATGAGCGTATTTCATGTTGAATTTTTCAAAATCTTTTCAAACCCATGATGATTTATGGTGACATAACTATATCTGTGCGTTGCTTCTTTATTGACAGTTCTCAATCACAAGCACCATACAATATACTTCATCTGTTAACTCGATGCCCGGTACATTTGAATTTTGCGTGGTCCGAGATCGCGAGCGACGGTTTGGCTCTCTCTGGACACCATATTTGGCTCGCTTGAGTGCTTTTGGTCGCATATTTGAGGTTTGCTTTATTGTACATTTTAAAATGATTTTTCTAAGTCAGTACCGTAGAACATCACGGATCAATCGTGTTTTTTTCGAGATTCATGTCGGTTTCGGCTACGTGTCACTCAAGTGCGAATTGGTTGACGTACAGTACTCAATTTGGAATCACACGAGAAAACTATTTCGAAGATGCCCAGACGGGGAACCAAGGAAACTGGAACCCAATAGGAAGAAAACCCGGCAAGTCACTGAGGGGCTGTGGGTCATTTTGATTCTTTAGAAAATGTTAGATCTGTTAGTCCTGTCAGTGCTGTTTCATGTGTAGATTCAGATATTAAGGATATTGATATATTTAAATTGCGGATTTCTGAATAAGAGCATGAGTTGAGATTAGCTAGACAGCAGATAGAACAGGCCAAACGTGAAAGAACCGAATACAACGTCGCAACATCACCTCGAGCTGACTGCGCACAGTGGCTTTTCTTCGAATAAAGAATCCGTCCCTCAGCAAAGAACGTATGCCCATGTGAATGTTGATTTGCCAAGAGTCGAACTGACACCTTCCGATGGCAATCCCGAATAATATTGCCAATTCATTCGCCAATACGAACATTCCGTTGAATACAACAAAGACTAAATGAAATGGAGAGGACGTATGGCGAGAAAGTGGAAGCACGTGTTCATACGGGTGGTGTGAATATCACTGGGGCACAATTGGTACAAGGGGCAGGTAAGTCAAAATAATCCACGGTGGGTCTCCACAACTCCATCAAAAACATGGCATGGTGGTCATCTCCCTCCAATAGACACACTCATCGAATGCCGCGCACCTGTTCACCGGCAGATGTTTTCAATTTCACTGTACTTACTAATCCATCGGAGTTCGTGTAGGTTTCTATGACTACACCCAGTGGCCAGTTTGCGCGTTGTAGCTTTTCGTCGGCCATAAGGACAGCGTCTACAAAGTTCAGAGACCGTTCTCTATGCAACCACTTCTGTCGAGCTTGAAGGGTTGGCAGGCACTCTCTTGTCCAACGCTTCCAAAACACCCCTGCCAGGTAGCTCGCATGTTTCCAACCCGAGGTATTGCAGCCGCTAATACTTTTTGGCATATCTAGCCCATCATTGAACCTCAATAGCAGAAGGTCACTCGGAGTTAGTGCCTGTCCGTGCGATCATCGCTGGTGACTGGTACAAGCGGTCGGTTGTTAAGTAACCTTTCGGCCTCTACCAGGAATGTCCTCAAAGTTTCATCGTCCGGCGCCTGTTGTTCACATAATGCTGTCAATATTTTTCGTACCGACCGTATAAGCCGTTTCCAAACTCTTCCGCGGTGACTGCTGTAGGATGGGTTGAAGTGCCATTGGGTTCCAGATGGTGACAGCCGGTCTTGCAGGGAGCATTTGTCTAACCGCATCAACCAGTCGCTCAACTCCATGTGTGTACCCACGAAATCGGACCCGTTGTCGGAGAACACATTCGATGGATTACCTCGTCTACCAACGAATCTCTGCCAGGCCATAAGAAAGAAGTTGGTCGATATGCTGTGTACGGTCTCTATATGCAAAGCGCGTGACTGCAGGTAGGTCATCAGGCATCCCTATATTTTCTCCATCGACGTCTTTCGTTTCACCCATAGTGGCCGGAAGTAGTCCACGCCAGTTTCGGCGAAGGGCCACCAACTTGGTCGTACTGGGGAACTTGGTAATGAGGCTATCAGTTATTTGCTGAATGTAGCATTCTGCCGAAGACAAAAGAGACAGTTACCCACGATGCGGTTCACTGTAGCTCTCCCTTTCACAGAGTCTTCGAAAAAAACTGTAACGTAATGCACGTCGGTCGGAGTCTCGATTTCCCTTGCCTAACCTCTGAAGCTCCGACGAGAAGGCTTGTGATTGAACCATGCGAACAACTTCAGCTTCTGCTGTTTTCAGTTTAGTTGGAACGATGGGCCCAATATTTAAGGTGTCATCAGGTCGGAGTCCTCTCAGGACAACGAGTTGTCGTTTGAATTTGGTCCACCAGACAACCACCCTCAGCACTTTCGTCCATCGTGAAAAACGATCTAGCTTCTTGAGTAGGATGTTGTTTGATGCAGCGACTAAAGAAACGGTCCTCTTAGTTTCTGGTAACTCCGTTGCGACAAGGGAAATTTGAGTGTCCGGCCATTCGCTGGTCTGGTCTGTCAAGAAAATCGGTGCATGTAACCATGGTTTTATTTTCTCCAAGTTCAGCACACCCTGGAGCAGTATTCGACTGGATTGTCACAGGATTTTATGTGCCGCCACAGACTCACCTCCGTTTCTTAGCGAATGACAGCCAACCGGTTGGCAACAAATGTGTTGAAGCGCATCGTTCCTAAGCTCCTGGACCGCATTCTGCAAGACTTCATACGTTCGCACCTACTTCAAATTACTTTTGCAACGCCAAGCACAAACTAATCAAACAAAGATGTATCGACTTGATTGGAAAAATTACTCAAGCCAGAGGTTTTGCCTCGGTTCGGTTCGATTAACTGTGCACCCATGTGACCCATTAAACAGATTATCTATGACCTTTCCCCATCATCGTGCCCTGATTTGGTCCGACGACATACTTTGTACGTTGTTGTTATTGTTCTCATACCGCCTTTTAGCGTTCCTCGTTCTACTCATTTGTGCGTCCTCTAAACGTATCGCCTTTGAACTCTCTCTATCCCACGGTTGCCATTCTCGGGCATCATTACATACTAACTACCCTGGATCCGTTCCCCCACCCACGTTTTCGTTCTAGTTCATTGTCATCCCGTCCTTTTTATGTTGACCTTCATATTTGATCATTCGCTTCACTCGCTCAGCGGACTGCTTCGTTTCACAGGATCCCGTGAACCGTTTGCGTCTTGCATTGACCAATGACTGCGCTTCTTTATCGAGCACTTGCGATTGGTGTTTCCATCCCTTAAATTGTCCCTTTTCTATGCATAGTTTGCCTTTTGGTGACCGCTCCGCAGGTGCTTTGTTCTGCGCCCCGACCTGCACTGTATCTTGTTCTTGCACCGTCTGCTTATAGTACACGTAGATTACCGACTTCTCGTTATATGGAATCGGACTTGGAGTTCGTATCTACGAGTCACTCAACCACTGGACGACAGTCCGTTGCAGTAGATCTTGCCTAACAAATCTGTTATTTTTCTTGGACGTAGTAACACAGACATTATATTATGGGACGGACGTCGAAGTGTGCTACCTAGATTTTCAGAAGGCATTCGACTCAGTTAACCAAAGGTTGTTAGATTTCAAGCTCATGGAAACTGAGCTTAATCCACAAGTCTGTAGCTGGGTTGGGGAGTTCTTGTGTGGGCGGACCTACAGGGCGCGGGTGAGGGGATGTCTGTCGGAGGAGGATTTCCCATGACCGGGGTCCAACAAGGAAGTACCTTGGCTTCCCTTATCTTTCTAGTGTATCTCAACGACAACGTCAGGGCTGGAGAACCCCTGCTTCTTGTGCGCAGACGACATCATGTTAGTTGGACACCTGGACGACAGGTACTCCTTGCAAAGTGATATCTTGAAGATATGCCAGTGGTTTCGAAAATTTGACCTCTTATTCAAGGCAATGAAGAGTCACCTGCTAGCCAAAATAACATCCCGTACCCCAACATTCATGCCACTGTACAAAGCCATCGTAAGGCCTCACCTCGAGTACCGTGTTTAGGCCTGGACACCATATCTTCGAAAGGACATCAAAAGCTCCTAGAAGACGTTCAACGACATGCAACCCGTATGGTCTGGAGTCAAAAGGACTCAACTACTCGGAAAGACTAAACTCCCTGAACCTGTTCTCTCGAGAACGCCGAATGATGAGTGGGGACCTCATTGAAGTGTACAAAGCAACTAGGAACATGGAACAGTCGCCCATTGGGCACTAATTCACTTTGCAAGCCAAAAACATACTCCAAGGGTAATGCTATACACTTGAGAGAACCAGGAGCACGTTAGAAAGTAGGTACCACTTCTTTGCAAATAGAGTAGTCCCTGCATGGAACAAATTATCACCTCAAATATTTGAATGTCCCACAATGAAAGCCTTCAAGCTAGAGTTGAAAAAAATGGTATTTCCCATTCCCAGATCTGCCCTAGGAATCAGGGTTCCTTTAGTTTACTGATTAACTTTATGTACCGGCTACTGCGCTATCTCCCTTTCCTTCTACCTTCCAGATATTACTCTCTTTGTGGAGAGTCGGAAGAAGTATAACGCTCGTAGGCGAGTCGGTCCACGGACGGACCCCGCCATTACCGGGATACCCGAAATTCTGAATATTAATTTTAATTCCTAAAAGTATTTGAAGATAGTTTATCTGCATCGGCTGAGGCAATCATTGTTGCCACCGAAATGCAATTGTTCTTGTCCGAGCGAAACAAAAAACCCTCGTCTGTATGCGTCGAATCAAATGATCCTTTGCTCGTTCTGGATGGCGTAAACGAAATCTCAGAGCAACCCGTAGCCTAAGTTATCGAGAACCAACTTATATAAAAAAATAATCTGCAGTACTATTTTGGCAATAATAAAAAATATGTAAGGCAGTCATACCTCTGTTAGTAAGCCTGATTCACTATCCAGCCAAAATGTTACAAATATTCACAGAAAATATCTGCGGTAATAGAAAGTAACTAGGCAAATGAGTGATTCAAATTACCTTTAAGATAACTCTGGACTAATAAGAAAATTTTGCACGCTTCCACAGATCAAGCAAAATAATCTTCAGCGTTACAGCCAAAGGGAGTTCAATATAACCGAAACCAACGGTCAGTTCAGCAAAGAGCGTCCAATCAAAACTGAGGTCATAATAAAACAAGAAAAAGGACTGAGTCCCATTTACATATAAGCACAAAGCACTTAAAGCGCGTGTGCAATAGATGTGAAATAGAAGGTTCAGAAGAGGAAATTTACCGACATGAAGCCACTATCAGAAAGAATTCACGATATAATGGGGAAGAAAGATAAGGAATTAAGGGAAATTGAGAGTGATTTTCAGTTCTTTTGACCATTACAATTGTTGCTAACGATGATTGGATCTTGATAAACGACCAATAACGTTGGAATCGTAGGTAACTTGCGCTACTATAACCATTTAGAGACGGTCTTGTCTTGTCTTTCATCCACTGTTAACAGAAATATCGTGGTCTAGAACTTTGGAATAGTAGTTTTTCTCCACTTTTGCTTAAGAAAAAAAATCACAGTTGTTTGTCTGTTTCCACTGAATTGCTATGTTGACAAAATCAATCAGTGACTTAGGCACGAGATCGTCCAACAATGCATTCCGATGTGTGGAAAAAAGTGCCAGGATGATGTAGAAAGTAAAGGCATTCAATGTGAGATCTACTCTTTATGATCCCATACAAAGTGCGCTGATCTCCTCAAAGCGATATCCAGAGTTTTCTGTCCGCATGTTATGTATGCTTGGGTTTGCATTGGGTGCTAAATGAAGGCAAGGGCATTAGCTAATCGGTAATCGCTCGTCACTAGGTTGCCAGAAATGTCACCCATAAACGGGCTTTCAGATACCGCAACTCCGAAACACAAAGGAGAAAGTGAAAATAGAGGGAGATGGGAGGACAACCATCTTTACCTTACCTGGACGGGGGTTACACTGCAGTCATAGAGCGAAAGAGTATAGCTACTGGAACGGTAGGTAAAGCCAAAAAAGTAAAGAGAAAAGAAAGTCCTCAGGAGGAGTAGTGGGACGACATTGAGAAGAAAGTGAACGAAGTCAATGTTAGAATCACACAGGTGGAAGAGTACAATGGAAAGATAAACACGGCTCTCGGTCGACTCCAGAAAACTAGTGACAGTGCCACAGGAAAGAAATCGAAATGTGGTAGTCAAAGGACTACCCGAACCGTTTAGTAAAGACGACAGGCAGAGGGAGCGAGCTGTACACTACCACGTCGCGAACATGTTAAAAATGTCAGAGATGCCAGGGTGTGTTGCCATAAAAAGAGTAATCGGGATGTAGAAATAGTAGGGTCGGGGCAACACAGAACCTAGGCCCACACTAGTGCAGCTTGCAAATCCCCGACAGACGTAGGATCCTTGCTGCAGCAGTCACATAAGCAACAAAAACCAGGGGGACTATCAGGGTTGAGCTTGATGATAAATAAATAATATTAATAATTTAATGAAGCCCCGTGACGCAGGCAGAAACATGATCATGATTACAAAACAGTCGTATGTACAAAAAAAGCGTAAAACTTTGAGTCAAAGTGCATTGGTGCATGCAGGTAAGAGAGTGCTCGAGAGAAGTAAACGGGATTAAACGCTGCAATACAAATGAAACACAAAATGGACAACGTCACTGAGAACAATGATGGGGATGGCGGAGTGCTCTAACAGAGCATGTGAGTGAAAATAGACCAAAACAGGAATCGTTATACCAGATAAACGGTGAAATGATTGGACGTGCGGCGATCAAGGATTGGAATGAGGAGAGACGGTCGGTGGATCAATGCACAGGAAAAGATGGAAAGAGGTACAGTAACGGATCGGATGAAACAGACCGGAGTGGAAGCGTCTGTCAAAGTATATATATGTATATGTAAAAGTATATGTATTCAATATACGGTGTGCCTCAGTTGACTTCAGTGAGGACACTTTTGATGGCTTCAGGGACTTCTATTGGTAATGGACGATTTCGGTTACTTAGGTTATTTGGGCGTTGATTGATTTGATGTGGGACTGACTATACGCTAGGCACCCAACCTTAAAGCACCTTGTGGGTGTGGCAGGGAGTGCGTTCCTCAACATCTTCCGGAATGCCGACGAATGTCGTCAAAGCGGTAGATACAACCGCAACCAACAGCCGTTGCATTTGCCAAATTGTCCATCTCGGGTGTAGACCCCAAGTCTTCATCATGTCCAAGCCAAACGCATCTGGAATGAGAAGGTGAAACTCGGCAGTCTGAGGTGATACTCAGCTGAGAAGGTGGAGGGGAAGAGACGCAGCGGGAGTCAAACGAAAATTCTAATCGGGGTTGATAAATGGGTGTTGTAGTCTGAGAAGACATTCACCATGGGTTGTCAATTCCACTTCTAGAGTTTTTAAACTGAGGAATTGTACTATAGATGATGGTGGATTAAGCCATACAGAACACATATAATCAGGAGTTAGTTAGAGTTCAGTGATGAAGAGGGAGTCCGGTGTAGAATAAGTGACATCAATTTTTACGAGGATTCATTGAATGCGGTCGGTTCCTCCTCTCAAGCTTTGAGACTCTCGAAGTGTACTTTATATTTGGTGAATACTAATACATTATTTTGGTTTGTCTAAATTTACAGTTGGACAGTTGAATAGATTAGAACAGACTGTCGGTCGACAGACGCGGATAATTAACAAACTTCTCGCCCAAGTGCATTCGATACTGCAGACGAAAGTTTCGCTTATCTGTGTTCGGCTACCCATCGACAGCAAAGAAGACTTCGATGCACTGTCTGACGAGATCAAACGCAAAGACGTCTACGATAAGTTCGTAAGTTTTTGATCAATTTTGTGGCCACACATTGGTCGCATAATGTAAATCACTGTGGATATTATCGTTACAGTTGGATTATCTCGTCGATAATGGGGTTACACAATGCGGTAGGCAATACGTCTACTGGTCAGACGCGTGTTCACCCCGCAGTTAAGCAATAAATTGAATTGGAATGACATCCTTGGAAAAGGTGCACTGTAAACATCACGTATAACAGACGCTATCATGTGTAAGTGGAAATACTAATGAGTTTTGTAATGCTTACATCTCGTAACGATTTGTTCTGCAAGTATTCCGTTTATATTTGCGAAATTATTCCTTATGCTGCTTTTCTTATCATATTTTGGACGCTTAGGGCTATTTCTAATGGATCGTTTGGAATTCAGTATATATAATCCGACTATTCAGTCCTAAAATGTTTTGCATCATGATTATTTTACATTTTCACTCATCTAATATTCGTTCATATGTTAATTTTGTAGATGCCGTTTACCGTCACCAGTTCATTGAATATAATTATCAAGAATGTACCCGGATATTAAAGAAGTACATTCACAGTGAAGCGCCACTCTAAATGTTGTACGTTTTTTGTTCCTGTTAAATAAATGATTTGAATACATTTTTCTGCCTTTTATACGACGGTTTATATAAGTATGAGATAGGCTTGAGTAGTTGAACGATTATTTGATAGAAAGAAACCGGTAGGTTCAAATATAGGTGTAGCAGTTAAGTAGAAGGTGTGAGACGTGTTGATTATAAATGAACGAGGTAGGTATATTAGGAGTATATTGAAGAGTGGAAAAAAGGGAGGAGAAAATATAGGATAAGAAAGGTTCGTTTCGTGGGTGACGGAAAAAACACCCAAAGTGCCCGTTGCAAATTCCCGTTGTATTCGCGAAATTTTGCTCGGAAACTTTAGTGAAGCAGAACACGAAATATTGCGCATTTCATTAGCGATTTTGTTGGCAGGGAAGCTCTCATGGCAGAAGTAGCAGTCCGCTGATGTGTGGTGCCTGTCAAGTAAATGAGACTGCTGTTTCCCCTAGGGCAATCCTGCTCTTCATTTCTTCTTGTAGGTACAACATCCAACACACAACTGTGGAACTAACTGGCAGTTGTAGCACAGTGGGAACCACCAGCTCACAAGTGCAAGGGCCTGGACGTCCACTGGCCAAAGACTAAAGTCCTGTAACCTGACTTGACCTGATCTCACTCCCCAGAACAATTTCCCTATTGAATCCCTCACTCAAACCTTGGAATTTGCAGGCTTATCACTTTTATGATTTAGTTGTTGGACAGACGATCCCCTAGATGGCTTACAGAAAACAACTATGATCCTGCAAGCACGAAGTGGAGTCAGTGTATGCAGGTCGGGACATCCGACGACACCAGCTGAAGCTGCTCAAACCCCGTGCAGCAAAGAGAGAAAGGGCAAACTACTTCTCTCATACAGTGGCCAATTCCCGGAATAGACTTCCTGACGAGGTTGTCGCCGCGTCCACACTGGCACTGTTCAAAAGAAGGCTTGATGAGGTGATTTTAAATTGTTTGCAAACAACTAAAGTTGTACAACGCATGTTTAATAACCTTAAAGCCCAGTGGCTTTCTGGAGGGGAGTGTTACGGCGACTGGAGCACCGTAGATGGTGATGAAAACAACATTTGATGAATCAGATAAATTTTGTGAGTGGTACTCTCTCTTCTTTCCTTTATTCTGGCCCTTGTTTATCTATACCATTTATTTTTATTCCTGTAAAACATAACGGTTTCGATTCTCGTTTGATTCCGCTCGGTTGAGCATTACCACTCCACTTGTTCGTCTATCGTCGTACGGTCCGTCTACTGAGGATCACGGTCCAGTATGTATACGAAATTTATTGTATCACTGTACATTTTCAGATACCGTATTATATGTGATTCCACTGTTGACCGGTGTTCGTTGTGTTCTACTATTATTGGAAGTTTCGGTTGATCGTGGGATTTGCGATAAAGAATCATACAAGTTTCGGGATCACAAAGTTGTTCGGTTGAACGATACGCATGTAAGACAGTTCCCATAGGGCGGCCGTATTAGTTAGTAGTAGTTAGTACTGAAGTAAAAATGTGAACGTACATTTGGAGTGTAGATAAGGGGTAATGTCCGGCAAATTTCCACAGTTGTCCGGCATTTTACCGTACAATCGACGACGCTACGCCTTCCCCGAATCAGTCTAAAGAAGGAAGCAACAGTCCTTGGTGGTAGCTATGCCTTTAGCTTTCCCGAACACGACTCCCCTTCTATCTTTACTCTTAATTATATCATCCCTTTTTACTTCAACTATCTTTACTTCATCTCCAGCTCCCTAAACCCTCTTCCTTGCACTAGCTTTCTTTTCTTACTTACTGTCTATACAGTCACACAGAGCACATTTTCAAATAGAACAAGGAGTGGCGAACTAGCTCGTTTTCAGTGATTCGTAGTCATGCCAAATACATCACAATAAATAATACGTTATTTATTTATGGATCAGTATTCAATCATAAAAACGCAAACAAATGTTCCGGGAAAGGGAATATAACTTCATGGGTTATCTGAGGTTTACCCGTAAGGTTATTTTCCCTTTCCCGAAACATTTGTTTTTCGTTTT
>UZAN01046950.1:0-13608 GCA_900618425.1 Echinostoma caproni
ACATCGTCAATTTGTTTGTGCGCTAATCCTTCAAATTCAAAACGTATGTTCTCAGTACACAGAATGAAAAAGGTGATAAAGGTGGTAGGTAGCTTTGCTGTCGTCCGGTTCAATACCATGCCTAACCTAACGGGGCCTTATGTGGTTTCTTGTTCCCAGTCCCGGCCGGGAATTCGGTTGTTGGTTTGCACCACTGAACAGCAGCTCCTCGTGTCTATGGGGTTCGCCCCGTCTCCCCTGTTCATCACACTTCGATGTGTAATAAAAAAATCATATCATGAACGAAGTGCATCAAAAGTTCAAGACAGCATTGTGTCGAACGTTTCCTGCCGCACAGCTTCGATTTATACCATGTACCCAAGGACTTCGTTTAGACAATCGAAAACAGAACCAGTCGTACAATTCTGCTTCACATGTGGTCGTCTACCAGTTCACTTGCAGTTACGGTGACATTTACATTGGCAGAACGAATTGGCCCCTGGCACGGCGGATGTCTGAACACATTCCCAATTGGTTGGTACAATCGATTTGAGTTTTGTAGAAGGAATTAATAGAGAAAAAAAACGAAGGGAAATACAAATTCCAGTTGAAAACGGTTTCCATCAGAAATTGTCATTCAACTTAATTTGCTATAGTCTGACTACGGACTCAAGCACCGGACGAGTGTTAACTTTAAAATAAACGAAGTAAGTCAGGCTGCACTGTGACGAGTATGTTGGCGATGGTAATGTTATTTGGCTTGTTCGTCATTGTTGTGGTTGGTATTGGTGGTGATAGTCATGCATGTACAAATGACCTCTTGTAAGGCTTGGTAACTGTGGTGATCCTAGTCGACTGGATGATGCAAACCACGGAGCGACCTGCTACAGTTTTCGGACAACTGTGATCAATCAAGCTTTCCAGGTCACGTCAGCAAAGCGCCTACGCCTTACAGCTTCTGGATTACAAATCATAGGCCGACTATACCGACCAATCGAAAACCGTATTGCCGATACAGAAGCTGTACAACACCAGAAATACTAGCACGCGATTGGCAGAGGCTTGAATGGTCAACAAACTTGTTTTGTGCATATTAATCAAACCTCATGATTCCTTTCAATAAACGAACTGCTACTCCTGTGACCTTTTATTCGCATCTCGGTTACTTGTCGTGCTAGTACCAGTCGGATTCAGTGCTTACATGGAGTCCGTGATTTCTGATACGTGATTCGTATTTCGTGATCAATGCGTACTACAACCATAACAGCAACCTCGCCAGTAATCTTTTATCATGACTAATTGTCTCTCACTGGACCTTCTTGGTTCAGGGAGTTTCATTTGTTTTACCTTGCAGGTTCAACTTTAACTCCAGCCTACGGAGGACCGGCTTTCCACCTCTTGTCTCGGTGGTTCCGCCTCTCTTCCACCCTTCTTCACCGTTGTCGTTCACAGAGCCTCGTATCGTCTTCACCAGCGAGAAAACGAGCCAAGGAACANGGAACATCTTGTCGTGCATCTCTGTTCGCTCCACTGCACTGCGAGAGCCCGGAATATGTTCGGACTACACTACCAGCTGACGAATGGCGGTCTAAGTTCTCAGTCGTGATGGATGACACGAGGCTTCGAACTACTTGTACGCAATAGGATTTGATATAGCAACCCAAGTTATGGTAACATTTTCGGAAAGAAAATCATACTGCCTGAAAGTTTGCTCATTGCAGTGAGGCCAAATGCACGCTATCCATAATCTAAGTATTTCTTTTGGGTATCTAAGTCTATCTTATTTGTATCGCTTTAACATTGGGTCGGCTATCGACTCGGGCGTATCTGTCTGTCTGTCTGTCTGTCTGTCTGTCTGTCTGTCTGTCTGTCTGTCTGTCTGTCTGTTTATCTGTCTACTTATCTGCCCTCTCCCCAATCGCTCCTATTCCCGATTGTCTACGTCTCTCATCATTGCTTTGTTCTATATGTTTTCTGATCTCCATCCAAATCACTGTTACTTCATCACAATATCCCTCAATCAATAATTCTTCCTGTTTAAATCAGAAATAAATAAAATGCACACAAAATAAGCTTCGTTATCCAAATAATCGTCAATTTTTTTCTGATCTGTTTCGCATTACCACGTACCTGTTCTGATAATTGATTATCAGGCAACATTCTCATTTTATAAATCTCCCCTGTTTAGAGCACAAAATCCGGGTACTGTGATTGGTGGGGCCAATGACTCCCTCCCTCTCTCTCTGTACATATGTGGTGATCGTGCAACGAGTAAGCACGCACCACGGTACAGCTTCCAGGTAACCAACCAAGAAACGGATTTACCAACCAGTCCCGTGGTCTCAAGTCGCAACAACCGGATTGGCTGAATACAAGAATGCACACAAATGAACCATATCGTTGTCGATTCGACATCGAAGAATCGACTAATGATTGTTTGATGTTTTTGATATTCATTTGCATGGTTTTCCTCGTATAATTAACTGTATCCACAGGTCGTATTGGTTCTACCTGACTTTGCACTATTCATTGGGTTTTCTGTCCGAATTCGAGTTCGCGCTATTCGATTTCGATTCCTAATCTGTTTTTCACGGACTTGTTTATGCCTTTTCGATCCGAAACGTTTGACAAAATGAAAATAAATTGGTTGGTTAATTTCGTAGCGCAAACTTTAACAGAGGGTGACCGCCACAACTGTGAAACGTTTTCTGTTTTAGCGTAATATGCATTCATTTAATTGGTAATTTTGTACAAGCATCGAAACTCGGGATCAGATTTGTATCTGTAGAGGCTGGCAGTTAGTAACGCACAACCCGTCCTGGCTTGTCCCGGTGATCCAAGTCAAGCCAGGTCAATAGTCGCTTTAAACACCCGGATGGGTAAATTTCCAGCACTGTACACCATGTTTATTAACGCAAAAACTTACAAAAGCATACATTATGAGCCTGAGAGCAGTTGATATCACCTTTGTCAACGAAGCAAGCAACTGCGTAACTCTGTGGAAACTTTCTCCTCGTCAAAAAGGAGACATTCTAGATACGGCAAAACAGAATTACGATAAGAAGAGGTACGTGCAAATAAAAGTTTGAACCTTAAGCATGTGAATGATGTAGATATAGCTTTTGAAAAATCGTTGTGTAATGGGTGATGCATGTCTGAGAGTATTTTGACAGTAACATTTTCACACGCTTGTAGAGATCTTTCCATAAAACAGTCTGTAGGTTTATTTCAGATGATGCCACTGCATTTAGAGATGTGTTTCAGAGATCCCGCCAGTAAATAAGTCTTTTTTCAACAAATCGGGAAAAACCACTGGAGATCAATACAACCAGTGGGGGAGCACGCATGCATTCAGAAACTTAACAATCAGCTTGTGGGGAACAGAAAATATTCTCAATCGCAGTGACACATATGAACGCTTGCTAGCTTTACAGAATGTGTTTTGACTATGCAGTGACCATGATAAATTGTGTGATAGTGCGATGCCAAGGTATTTTACCAGTGTTGATTTCGGTACAGGTTCATGATTAGCAGAAAGGGTGGGGATCCTATCTGTGCGGGCAGAATTAGGTAAATCGGCCAAGAGGGAAAACACACCATCCTGACATTTAGAGGCATTCATTGAGGGGGAACGGGACAAGGAGCAAGTAACGATGTCGTTTAGCTTGCTTTGAAGCCTCTTCAGGGGTGGATGCTTTACAATAGAAGACAACGTTATCTGCATATTTATAGCCAATCAATGCAGGAGGAATGGGAAATTGTTTAACATTTATGAAAAAGAAAAATGGGGAAAATATTGCACCTTGCAGAACACCAGAAGCGACTGGTCGAGTGGAGAATTTTTTTGCCGTTGAGATACGTAAACTGCCTTCAATTTGTGAAATCAACGCGGATCAATCTGCTATCGTTTGGATTAACACCACTTCCGATAATCAAGTTGATCAAGACTGCCGATTGAGTTTTTGTAGTCTAAGAGGTAGAAAAATAACAGAGAAATTATTATTATTATTATTATTATTATTATTATTATTATTAATCTTCGATGCTTATATTGTGGGTAACTGTTTCCAGGAGGTATGGAGCGAAACTCAATCATTTTTCATGACCGAATCAGATTGAATTGACACGGGATCAGAAATAAACAATTAACAAAACAAATGCAATTTTTCAATGTTGCTAAACACCACCACGGTTCATCACAAAATCACTGGAACGTTTTTGAAGAATGTTCAAAACCGTACTCTGCCTTGTCGGTTGATGCGCGTTTTTTTTATACCGCAACATGTATTGATTACTTTGCAGAATTCCTAGTGCGGATGAAAATAGCTGGACATTTGCTTGTGGTCCAAAGTATTTGGGTCATGAAGCGACCTTGACAATTTTAAGGAGATTCCAAAAATAGGTCTATGTTATCGATTTTTCCAAAAAAAGAGCTGTTTTGACTAAATTCGATCGGGTGAAAAGTCACAACCTGGGCCTGATTACCTTCCGAACTCCTTTGCGCTTGTGAATGTTTTTGGGGGTATAGAGCAAAGGAATTGTGAACTAGAATGCAATATATCTATATATTTTGCACATGTATGAGTCCAGACAAGGCAGTTGTGTGGTGTGCAGTGATTGCCGTCCATCGGATCATACGCCTTTTGAACGGGATCAAACGTCCAAGGTGCCTTATACACCTCTAGATCCAATCGAGCCGGTGAGGTGGGTGGGTGGGTGTGGTTTGTACGCTTTTTCTTCATTGGTTTGGAATCAGCGGTTTTAGCCAACTACCCTAGATGAACCAAGTGTTTCACCAGTCTTGTTATAGCCCTGAATGTTGACTTTTCATCCTCTCACTTTGGTGGGGAAACACGAGAAGGTAGTGAGCATGGCTTCATCAGCAAAATCTATTTGAGATGCTAAGTCGAATAGGAGAGCGCTGGGACACATGTTGTGGCCTTCAGTCGAGTGAAATGTTTACCGCACATCACGTGATTGACCGTTGCGGCCTGCCACCACACACGCACGCACGTCATGCGGACTTAGTCTGTTACAAGGTCGATCCGCCTCAGCTAATCAGAGGTCAGTATTGACCGGTTCGCATCGATTGGGTCGTTGACTGCCCAGTGTGACAACATACTCTTTTTGGTATCGTTTACTCCAGGTTTTGTGCCTGCCTGCTTGTGTGTTGACGCACTGCTTGCTCACCGGCCTACAGACCGTCTACGTCTGCATTTACATACTGAAAATTGAACAACTACTGAATTCACTGATTGCGTACTTTTTGACTTATGCAGGATAAAACAACACTGTACCGTTGGTTCAATTTGATTGGGTATTATCAATAGCGCAAAATCATCAACCTTCATCAAAAATGTTCACTCAGACTGTAATTCCGCAGTCATCGAGGGTAGGGATGATTTCAACCATTTCTAAAGGTGGCACACGCATTGATCCCATCAACTTCCGCTATTGTCTTCCCATATTGTCGAAGGTCATGAAGGCTATCCTGTTGATGGGATATCTGAGGAAGCATGACATTTTGTGTCCAACTGAACACGGATTTCGGCACAAATGCTCGCGCACCACAAATCTACTTCTTGCACTAGATGAGTGGAAAAAGCCCATCGACACAGACGCGCCACTGGACATAGTTTATTTGGACTTCTCCAACGTTTTGGCCGAGTAAACTAACTGATTATATTGGAAAAATCCCACAATAACGGAGTGAGAGATTTTTGTTCTAGACTGGATCAAGGAGTTTTTCCGAAAAAGAATTATGTTAGCTGGTATTTGTGATTCACTATTTGGATCTATTACTAAAGTCCGAGGGGTTCCGCAAGAATCCTTGCCCGGTCTTTTTCTTGCATTTATGAACGACCTAGCACATGTCTTTGGGTCAAATAAATAACTATTCGTGAATGACGCTAAAATCTGGAGAACCATTAGCACGTTCAGAGGATTATTTGTCACTCCGAGCAACAACCGATGCGACTCACCGAAGGTCAATCGTCAATGATATTGAATTCAACATTTCAAATGCAAAGTTATTTCCATGCGGCACAAGAATCTCTTCTCCTATGTTCAACGAAACGAAATACTATTTCATGCCACTGATGAAATGGCTTACGGAGTTATGTTACAGGAGGACGTAGGATGATCTACGCACTGTACCAGAGTATCATCCATGGTTCTAAAGCAAGTTGGACTACGAAAGTGTGTTTTCGGGCAGTTCGAACTGGCACTGTTCCCACGCTTGCTATCAGCGTCCATCAGGCCACCGACGGAATAAGCTGTTCAAGTATGGAACCCACAGCCGGTCCAGGGTAGGCGTCATCACGTAGGCCTGGATCACCACAGGGACATTCATTGAAATTGAGGATCCCGAACAGTCACCCGGATTGACAGGTAGCATTCAGTTGCCGTCAGGTTGTGGTGTGGATGGAATTCTCTTTTATCCCCTCTTGTATATATTTTCTTACAGTTGAGTTTGTCAAATGGCCGCTTGATAGAGCATTAGAACACCTAATATTTCAACATCTGTATGAGTAATCATGCATAGTACCATTGTTTTCTCTGTGTAAATTTGCCCGAAATATTCGATAAAAATCCATGGGACATGATAAGTGTTAGCTTTTGCTACATACACATTCGTCTATGAGTTCCCATTGCTATTCCAATCACGTGACGCAGTTGTTCATAATCGAAACTGACTAATACTCTGCCGTTGCGTTTGTCCATGCGCCGGCTTGACCGAGTTAGGCTGTCGCTTAATCGATTCATGTACTCTCACTATCATTCATTAAATCGTTAACCCGATTCCGATCAGTACGCTCCCCTGTGTGTTCTGATTTCTTGTGTTGAGTTATGGACCGTAAAAATACTGTGCATAGCATCGCGGTTTGGAATTCGGTCTTAACAGCTTTGATAAATCGCTCTTAATAAAACTTTGAAACTTAACGAAAAGTCACGAATCCAGGTACTCATAAGTAGAGTGCAAGTATACTATCCACGTAACCAACACCAGATCGTTATTTTTTTAATATTTCCACTGATACACCGTGTTGCACAACTCATCTGCACAACCTTGTTGCGGATATTACCCTTCGGTCATACCANCCAGCCTCGTGAGTTATGACTCAATTAGAGACATTTCGAACCTGGCTACTGGTTACGTAAAAGTTACAGGCAAGAATCAAATACATATGATTAGTTACAGACGGGTGGTTACAATCGCAGGGAGAACGGACGGGCTGTTTTCACCGAATTGGCTATTTATTGTTCTCTTACTCCGATTATGGTTTCTTCAAGTGCCAATTATTTGGTTGCTTGAGCACCAGCCACTGAAAAACAGTTCGGTCAAAGGAGCTCCATTGCTCCTGAGTGCATTCAAAAGGTGTTTGCGTGTGTGTAATTCTAACTGGCTCCACCGTAGCTAGAATGCAAAATCTTATGTGCCTGGACGATCCTACATGAAATCAACGCATACACGGATGGAAACATTGGTCCCATTAATGGTGTGAGCAACCTCAACTATGTGTGGATTTGATGGCCCTGTTTCTCAGTCGAATAAATCAGTCCAACACAAGACTCGGTTTCCGTACTTCCTGGGATATCAACAACTTCCGTATGCCTCGAATGAGATTAAGGTGACCTAAGTTGTTCTTTAAACTGTTCCAGAGTGTTGCCCACCGATGCAAGACACGTTGATTTGTTAAAGCGAATATTTGGTAAATTTGAATCTATGCTGTTCCCACGTTTGTTATCAGCTCACATTCGACCCCATTTAGAGTACGCCATCCACTCGTGGAATCCATGGCTGCAAGATTCTGGATCGTCCACAAAAAAGGGCCACCAAAATAGTCAGAGGACTGCATTCCAACACTTATGGGAAAAACTGGAATCGCTGGGATTGTACACAAACACACACACACGCTCACCGAATTCGAGGGGACTTGATCATGGTGTATCAAATAATGCAAAACCTTGACCGCCCATGTCATTCACCGTTCGCCTCGTCACCCAACACTCATTACAGTTAGCAATCATTCAAATTAGTGCTCCAACACTATCGACTAGCATACCGGCGTCATTAATGTGGCTTCAGAGTGTGCACAGTATTTGGAATTCTCTACCACCCCAGAGTTGTTTCTGCGTTCACAATTGATTGTTTCAAGCACAAACTGGTTGAAACATTGTTGTATCTTAAATTTCGATTGCCATAGCAGTACACGAAGCAATGAAAATTGGCGACATTCTGTATTGGTTGTTTTACGCACGGATCTCGAAATACGAATCACGTATCAGAAATCACTTATGCCAAGTAAGCACTGAATCCGACTGGTACTAGTGCGACAGAATCCCACATAAAAGAGACGCAGGAGTAGCAGTTCGTTTATTGAAAGAAATCATGAGTTTTAAATGATATGTACAAGTTCACTGGTCATCCATGCATCCACCAATCGCGTGCTAGCATTCATGGCTTCGTACAGCTTACGTCTGGTTGGTAAAATCGGCTTATGGTTTGTGGTCTAGACGGTGTAACACGTAGGCGCTTTACTGACGTCACCTTGGGAAGCTTGATTGATCTCAGTTGTCCAAAAACTGTAACGTGTCGCTCCGTGGTTTACGTCATCCCCTAAGCTAGGATCATCACACATTCTTTATCTCTCTTTCTAGGTTCCGTCAGTCGATCAACTCGTGCGAAAAAACCCAATGGAACAAGAAAAGTAACCACTTTTAAGTATTTTCCGTAATAATAAAACTTTGATTTTGACTTCTGTTCTCACGCACGTGCCGGAGAGGGACCAAGTGAAAGAATAGACGCAAAACAGAGAGTCTGCAGAATCAGACATGCTCTCTTTTAACCCTAGGTAACTAACCTAAATGAACCAGATCGATAGCGAGTATGGAGCACATCGCTGCACGTAACAGTGGATTTATGGTGTGTGTCAGTTTTCTGTGCACAAGGTTTGCCAAAAAACAAACATGCACAGTTTCAATTCCTTTTGTAGAGCATCATCCCCGTACAGTACGGAATTCAGTGATCAATTTTATCCAAAAATATTCCGTACACGTCGGAATACATCAGTGCTTGTCATCTCGATGCTGACACTTCTGGTTCTGTTGATCAGAGTATGAGATTCTTTTTGCACCTTAATGAGAGATGCGACACGACAGAAAGGAATCTGTTGCTCATTTCAAATCATTTTTCTGTTTATCGACCGTCTGATTGATCGGTTATAACGACGAAACGATCCATCACGCTATGCTTACACAGTCTCAGGTAACCTTTCGGACCACTAGACCACACCTGGTAAGGAGAGTTATACACATTGAAGTGAAGCCTAAACAAGAATCTGCCGTCCTATTTTGGTTCACGAAGGATCCGAAATGAAGAACAGACTGCCGCGTATTATTAATTGTTGGACGAAAAATGCAGTAATCAGGCACTAAGCCATTGACCAATAAATGACAGCGGAAGTTCGAAAATCTGATGATGACGTTTATTGGGCAAAGAGCACCAGAGAGAGAGAGAGAACAGCGCGTTCAGTTGTCGTCTCTTCCAGCCTTCCCAGAGCTGTTTGTTGTGATAATGTTCTCTCTTATGGAGAGAAAGTGAACAAACGAAAGTACATTTATTTAGGAGGGACCAGAGAAATTGTTTTGCAGATGTATACAGTACTGACAAATTGTGATGCACTAAAATATTTTCCTTCTGATCAAATTGAGTTTCATTATATTTATCACTCTTATTAATGCTTCAGGTATGATCAATAAGTTATCGCTTGTCTACTTCGATCTACGTAGTTTCTAGGCTGCATGATTGTCAATTAAATGTGCCTGATCTTGGTTGCCAAGATAACATAATATCAACATGAAAATCGCAGACTTTATCAAGTATGAAAATGCAATATGTTCTAATAGGAGCGACTCAAGAATTATCCCAAAATTAATTCCATAAACCATTGCCATCCCGGTCATTTGTCATGAGGCATTATTTTATGCAATATATAATCCATAATATTATCACTATCAATTTGTTGTAGATAAAAATTGTTTTATTCTCTTTAGTTAGCCTTTAACCAATCGTGGTCTAGGTTAATCACTACTGACGAAATGGGAGTATCCGCTACATTCTGAACTAATCACGAAGATCACTGCTCTAAAGACTCATCGAGGCTTGTTTATTATTATTTGGAAAAAATATGCATTTACTTCAGCATGAATGTTGCTACCTATACGAACCCTCAAGTTTTTCACAGTGACCCGCTGCTTCAGTTTCGATTAGACCTGTACAAACTATCACCGCTTCGCTACCCCCTCCTCTGTCTTCGACCGGTACCTCTACTTGCAGATATATTTCAGAAGAATACAGGAGCATTTTCGATTGGTCCTGCTAGCGTTCATCTTCTTAAATTTCCCGACCCAGTCGAGAGATCGCGGGTATTCGTGTATCGAATAACTACCCGATTACCTCTCATGCTTAACAGCTAAAAAAACAGATAACAAACACGATGAGCGAGGGATGTCATTACTCAATAGAACTTTTTCATCTGATAGATCTTATTTTCACAGCATTTTCGGAAATTTTGAGTTATCTTTCAAAATCGTTTCAGTTTTCTCAATATAGTTTAACTTACAGAATGGAATAATACCAGTCCCTTGAACTGACTTTCAAAAATTCTGTCCCGGTTTGTAACTAATTCGTGCATTGATGATTTGGTGCTCGGGTATTGGTAACAGGTGTGTACTGAGTTAGATTTCAGTTTGTCCTCTTCCAGCTGAGATGAGGGAACCGAACCTGATAACTGAACATGAAACTGGATCTTTATGCCCAATTGCTAGAGCTTTTACACTTTCTAGACTTACTATGGACACAAGTGCCTCTTCCTTAGGCCGCAACAACCATTCGGTAGAGGGATCAGTACCAGATAACAACAGTCAGATTGTACTCTATGATCGTGTTTCGATATGCAAATAAAAGTGAGTAAATTGGGCGTACGGGTACGCCGTGCTGATGCACCAATCAGATCGCGTCCTTGGCACACCGATTGGTCGATCGCATGACAGCCGGCTGATTCGTCCCAGTCATCCATTCCGGAATCGACTCACCTTGGATGTCGCGAGTGTGCTTGTAATATGAGGCGGATCCGTGCACGGCTTGACAAGCTCGGTGGGTTCTGTCCTAGCAGCTTTCTATTTGAACCGCAGCACTTTCATCTCAGCTCTGCCTCGGATACTTTCAAAATAGTTGTTCACGAATCTCCTCAGGGTTGTTGTGATCTCATCATTCAGTTCTGAGCATTGGACTGATGCACTCCTACTTAGTCCTCTTGTTTGTGCCCAACCGACTGAACGTAATTTTCAAATATCTGTCTTCCATTGTCTGACAGCTTCTCTTTTCTTCTTTTTTCTTCTTACACAAAATATGACGTTCATTAAAGGCTTTACAAGGATGTGAAACATTGGAGATCTGCTTGCTGTTCCCGCTCACGCTAGTTCAGTACTGTTTGGGTAGCAAAAACTCAGTCCATCCCTCCCTCAACCTCGAAACTCTTCCTGTCTGTAATTAGAATCATGTGTGTGTTGCTGTTGTGGTAGGATTATGCAATCAGATTGATTATTACGTCGTGTTTTCAAACAGACTACTAATTAATCATACCGTGGCTCATATGGTATAATTAAAATCGAATGCAGGTGTTCAAATCGAACGAGGTGAAGGGGGGGAGATGCCCTTATGTGACCTTGTCATTTGGTTCCATTTTACTATCCTAAAATTTAAGAAATACTCACTCACGTTAGTTAATAAATTGTCTAAAAGAGTAGCACACTGGATTGGTCAGTGCTGAGTTTCAGTTATGAAATGGTTTTATAGTTCCTAAAGAAACGTACAATACAGCGAACAGAATAAATAACAGTGATAATATTTATGCTGATAATATTGGCGCGAGATTGAATTTGTCGTTTGATAACTCAATCAAGTTCGTGGGCCACTTCAAATGCGGGTTGACTCAACATTATCACTCGTTTGGTCTATTCGCCTATCTGAACAGGCAGGTAATATATTCGGAATAGTAATCAGTATCGAATAGCGCGAACTCGGATTGGAACTGAAAACCACCGAACAGCACAAAGCCAAGCAGAACCCGGACGAATTTCAGATACAGTTAATTATACGTGGAAAACCATCCGTATAAATAAAACATGCATCAAACAATCATTGATAGATTCTTCAATGTCGAATCGACAACGATACAGTTCAGTTGGTTGCCTTTTTGCATTCAGCAGATCCGATTGATCCAACTGGAGACCATAGGATTGGTCGGGAAATCCGTTTTCTGATTAGTTACGTAGAAGCTGTACCGTGGTACATGCTCACTCGTTACACGATCACCACAATGTATCATCAGGATGTCTTTCAAGTTTTGATCCATGAAATTACTCCCGAATTCGGTAAAACCCGAAAAAATCAGCAGCAATCGAACAGTATAAATCACAATGATCGGTAATGGTCACATTCGAAGATATCAACGTCATACTGGCAGACGTCGTGTTTCGTGCTGCTTGAGGTCGTTACTTCTTGTTGATTGCGGAAAAAGTCAGCAGGATCGAAATCTAATTTCCCTAACAAAGACTTCACACTACAACATTATTTCGAATTAGTCTGAGTAGGAGGAAATTAAACATTCGTGAAAGAGATTCATGATACAGTGCAAATGGAACACAAATTTTGAAAAGACTTGAACACATTATACGGTTGTTTTGTCCTTGGTAGATATGGCAATGTTGAATAGATCCATCAGTTGTGTGTGTGATCGTTCGAACCCAGAAGTTAATTTTAGTCAGCCTCTCATATTTTATCCCCCGTTCATCCGGACTGATTGCGGTGTTTGTTTTCACTTCAATTGAGATATGGTACGCACTCGACTATATTGCTGAATGCTGACCACATTTCGGACGATTCCCAACAGTGGTGAAACAATTGTGCAGTGCTCTCCAACGATCATAATCATTCAGTTTCCCACTAGCCAAACAAATCATTTTTTAATATGTACTGTTTTATTGAAAAGTTTGTTACGCGTTGGTTAATCCGTTGAATAAAAAAAGATTAACAAAATACAGTCGATAATCAGTCGATCGATTATTCACGGATATGCTTCTATTCGAACCATATAGTTCCGAGCAATATCTCATTAGACAGAACACGTTCGATGAAAGTTGTCTAAAACAATTGTCCTAGTAGAATTAAATCATTCCCGAACAATATCCTGCGGGTGCAATTTGATTTGCACAGCAAAAGAAGAACGGGAAAGATTGTTTTCTTTTCATGTTTATTGTCCTTCTCTTTGTCGCTCATCCCACGACCCCAGAGTTATATAAAGTGTATTATTCCAGTCGTGGTAGATAAGTCATTCAAACGGCTCTGGTTCACCAAATTGTGACTCCCGTTCAAAAGAACAAAAAATATGGATTTTCGGGAAGATATTTTCTAGGGTATACGTCAATCATATGATACTTGATGAACAATCTAGACTGACATCCGACTGTTATCAAATGTACCCTAAATAATAATCGAATTAAAGCTCATCCACAAATCATTCAAACCGCGTGCCTTATAATATAAATATTCGGTTTGTGAGACAT
>UZAN01046951.1:16938-27741 GCA_900618425.1 Echinostoma caproni
TATATATATATATATATATATATATATATATATATATATAACCGCTAACACCTCCAAAATGATAAAAGAACACTACAATTACATCACACATCTCTTTATTACATAACCATGATATGGTGGCGATCATTGGGTACACAATCGAAAGCCTCTGCCTTTGGATTCGATGATTAACCATCGGCTTAGTGAACTGTCCTAATACTGGGATCGGTCGACGAATGATTCCGACAAAAAAACTGATAGAAGGGCTAAAACTATTGCTGAGTAATTAAATCGCCATTTCAGAAGGTTCAATAACGGTGAATCAAGATCGAGAAGCATAATATCCCTAGTTTAAGCTGACCTACTCACCTGATTTTCAGTTTGATACAAACATAAGCTTGTGTTTGTTAATATCTATTCATTGACAAAACAAGAAACTTAATCATTCATTCAAATAATTCAGTATTACTAAAACCATTATATAGTTGTTTAAGGAACTACATGGCTTTAATAAATTATTGGTAAACAGATAGTTGGTTCGTAAGTTGATTGCTAAAAAGATAATTTATTGATAGATATAGTCGTATGTGTCTCGTGTGCGGATTGAAAATATTCACTGTACACGGTCGGTCTAGCATTCGTATATTGTCATTGAGGTTCACACAGTCTACGAAATGCTCAATTATTATGTATCTGCATGAATATTAGTTACAGCTGCACTATGTTTCACTGGTCCGCGGAAAACTGTTTTGTAACAATGACTATGGAACTACTCAAGGTGGGAACACACAATGCACTTGTTGATTTTAAATAACCCACCGTGCCTTGCTACAACCAGATGTCCGATAAACAAGCTTTTCACGAATTCCATCCGACATGATGCAAAAATAACGGAACCTCCCGGGTCTTCTTATCACACAGGCAGGGGACGTTTGTATCTCATGTGGGCGACGGCTAGCTAGAACTGGTTCGATTTATCGCATCCGAAGGTGTCTATCAAAAATAGATTGTCCCATTCCTTACGTGAGGTCAAAAAACAAACGCGGATCTGCAGTAAAGTGCATGTCTGTCAGTCGCGGCCTTTGAACTAACGGAGATTGCGGTGTTCTCCTTGGCTCGGTGGTACTGTTTTTGTACTTAAACCTAACCCTCCCTTTACAGGTACACTGATGAAAAACACTGTTTCTCATGCTCGTGAGAAATTATCCGATTTAATGCATGTCACATCCTGTTGTCGGCTCCGTATTACAAAAAAACAGCAAAGATAGTGATTGGATTTGCGCGCATGTAACGGGCCTAATTTAGTTCAGGCAGCGGATGATTTTTGCCTGAACCAGTGAGACCAATAAGGACAAGTCGAATTAGGAAGTATGCACCCAAAACGGATGTTTTTCTTTCAGAACAAACCATCTATCTATCTATCTATCCATCCATATATCCAGCTTTTTGTCTATCTAGATAGCTATCTACCTGTCTATCTTTCTACCTTTCGAGCTACCATATCCGTTGGATTAGTTGGATTATGAAACACGTGACTGTGGACATAAGAGCAATCCGATTCACCGCATGCTGAACGAAATGTCATGTTCAGCCAGCTCGAAATGGAATTTCAAATGCGAACCGCTAGTTGCCCTTTTTGGAGACCGAATATTCCGGTACAAGACTGTACGGAAAACACATTATGCCCATGGTGATGCGGAAGCTAGCCAAAGGTCATTGATGGTTTACGCCGGTAAAGATGATCCGAGGGAGTATAGATTGATGGTGTCAACAGTGGATCAGACTTCCTTTTGTATTCGCCAATTGACTTTTTCCTACCTAGTTAAACGGATGAGCCTCTCTGATTGATTATTGCATTTGAGATTATTATTTTTGTCGAAATTTTCTCACAGAGCACATTTTAAACAGAACAGAGGGGTGGCGAACAAGCTCGTTTACAGAGATTCGTATTCATGCCAATGCATCTCAATATATACCACTACTTGGGAACATTATTACTTTTAGTGATCATTTGATGGTGACCTATCTAAATGCAATTAGTTAAATTCATATCATTGTCTCTGTCCCACAGTCACCGATGCATTCAAGTAGCAAATGAATACCACCAAAGTTGTGCTGGACAAACNAGTCGATACTTGCATTTTGCTCACCCTGGTTTATGCTGAAGACAGCGATCAATTCGGTTCAACTGCAATCACCCAAAAAGTAGTAAAATGTTCGATTTTCTAACATCGTTTAACAAAGGGAAAGGAAGCAATTATAATTACTAAATAATAACTCAAAATCTGGTCGAATAATGGTTTATATTGAATGAATCGGCATAATAAGGAGCAAAATACTCACTTATTGTCCTTTATATTTACGTCATTTATATTGGCTTCTGGTGCGATACAACGGCCATGGTACAGTGAACTTCCACAAGACCCCGTTTAAATGTACTTTATCGGGGATATTCTTACAATGCTAAAAAGTCACATACACAAAAGCAGTGCTCCTTATCGAGCAAATTAAATTTTTAGCATTCATTAGCATCCAAAATTGCAAACAGAGATAAACATGCGATATAATTCACTGTTATGCAGGCAGAGGCTGATTACTTTTGTGCGATAGACATCGACAAACTATGCCATCCTTTCATCTTCTTGACTACTGTTAAGCAAATCATAAGCACTCGGACAATCACAAATTTTTATCCCCGTCAATAATATTTCGTCTGATTTAGTTTAATCATCTAATCAATAAATTATTTGATCTATCTTTGGCAACATTATCCCACTGATCTATGCAACATATTTTATCCTAAAGGAATTTTGACGTATTACATCACAAACATAAGACAATAGATATGGACAAACACGCCTGGTCTTGCGGTATGACACGTTGCAATGACGCGCCTTTTTCCAAATATTTTTTTCAAACTTGGTAAAACTCGTTTTGCAGTTACAGAGAATTCGATTTTTTACCAGGACAAAAACGCATAAAGAGAACAAAATTACAAAACAACAGACATCAACTGGGATCAAGATGGGAAATAATATAGTTTCGGATAGCGTTCCGTTTTGATAGTTGGGCTCATAAAAACCTGATCTGGATGGAGTAGTAGCGTTGTCGAGTATAAATTGCATCCGGTTAACAACCGCACATAAAGGATAAAAATGCAATGCTTATCTGACCCAATGCCCACCCATTTCATGAGTGGTCTTCTCAATCGGTTCTAGTTCAGTAAATATCTAATTTATTATATGAGATTTGGTTGGTTCGAGGTGCATACAGTCGCAGACCTATGGCTATACAGTTCGTTTCGATTTTTACAATAAATTTCGATTTATTGTACTAAATTTGGTCATGGTGTTGTGAACAGTATGTTTGGATTGCGCAAAGGTACCTGATTGGCCGTTTCTCTCAACGGTCAGAAATGAACGAGACATCTTAAAGCGAGCTAGTGTGTGCAAAGTAGTATTAACAATACACGAGCGTGTATTTTTGGATCGTTCCCCGGGTTATCCTGTGTGCTTATGGGTGTTCTGAAGACGTGTTGCAACCGAGGCACATTGTTGTATGNNNNTATGCACAACAATTTACCGATACCCTTAACGGTGTTCGCATCAAGTCCCGACCGTCGTCACCTCAGTACTGTCTTGTAAATTTTCAACAGAAGGAACCGTAAATGATCGTTTTGTTTTATTTCACATATATCCCTCCGCATACTTAAACCGTACACCTGTTTATCGCAAGCTAAATCCGTGAGGAGCTTGTAGGCGTAAACTGACTNATCAAGGTATAAAACAGCATATTCCCCATTGGGAACACTTGAGAAATTTCAGTCAACCGACGTGTTTTATACAGTTTACCAGCATTCGCATGCCCCGTGGTCCACACATTCTGCTCAACTGGCAATACGGTTTTGTTGATGCTTCGTTCATTCCCTCAAAAATCAATACATTCGAATAGCGATGAAGTGTGCGGTAATTGACACATCCGACCAGAAAGCAAATTCACATTTACGGAAACAAGCATGCTCGGACACAGAATCGGTTTGTGCAGATTTACTTGCAAAAATGATTTAGAGATGGAGCAAACTAGCTAGATGGACAGGAAAACTGTCCATCACACAATTCATAGTTCTCTACAGGTTATTCACCATGCGGTCCTCATGTCGATAGGTAGCACTGGAAATACGAACAAACCGATGTATAAAGGTGACCACTGAGAAGATATCACTATTTTAATTCATCACTCCACAGCGATATTTGTATCTCCTAAACTGTATTTCATCACCTGATGATTCTTTATTCAGTAACCTCAGTGGGATTCGAACCCACCCATGGACGCTACCTACGCTTTTGTACGGTGCACGCTGTACCAGCTGAGCTACGAGGCTACACCGATAGCATTGATCTTTTCACATTCGAATTACCCATCCAACTTTTGTTTGAAATATATTAGTACATTTGAGATGAAATGGGCTGATGTTACTAAACTGCGCAGAAAATGCAATCACCTTCATTTTGAGACCATAGCAACAGAACAGGCGTGTTCGGTAGAGAGAAGACTCGACCCACATAGTATTATGTTCCAAACTTAGTAGGTTGGAAACAAAATTAGGCAATCATTGGTTTCATATAGTGGAAACCAAATAAATTTGTATATCGATTGTGAAAAGTTCAGTAGCCTCGGTGAACTTTTCATAATCAACATATAAACTTCAAATCTGCCAAACAACAATTGGAACACATAAATTTGTACTGCAATCCTGTATCACGTCCTTGATTGTTATCCGGAAATATGAAGGCTTCCCTTCACCGATGGAATTCAATAAAAAAAAACACTTCATTCGAAAAGTTGATCTTTAGTTGGTTGAAATAATATGGTACATCATTGGTATTTCCGAATGATTGCTAATCTAGCTCTCTCTAAGGTGGCGAAACCAGCCTGGTTGGCAGTTTTAATGAAATTGTTACATTTATTAGGTATATATATATTCCCCATGAGTTACTTTGAACTTGGCTAAAGAGGACAGAAGCCGATCGATAAAAATTCATCATTCTGTCGGTGGAGTAAAATGAGGCAAACTAGACAAAAATATCATCCACATTGTAATGACATACAAATGACCGGGGAGAGACAGTTTCGTAAACTAGTTCAAGACAATGGAAAATACTGTACAAATTGTTGTTTGGCAGATTGAATTTTTGTGTTGGGATTGTAAAAACCTGTCGGGGCAGTCAGCTTACATGCTAACTGATGGATGCCATATGCCTCTGTAAGTTCGTTGGGTAATTGAAATGTGAAAAGATCAGTGCTATCGGTATGACCTCATAGCTCAGCTGGTAGGGCTTGCGCTGTCCAAAAGCGTAGGTGGTGCCCATGTGTGGGTTCGAATCTCACCGAGGCCACTGAACAAAAGAGAATACATCCGAAGAGGAACTCAATGATCAGGTGATGTAAAGCAGTTTAGAGGATTCAAATGTCGTTGTGAAGTGATGAACTGAAATAGTGATATATCCTTAAATAAATGTTCGAGTTTCCAATCCTACCTATCGACATGAGGACTGCATAGTGAGTAATCTGAAGAGAACTTTGAATTGTGTGACACACAGTTTTGCTTTCGATTGGTCTAGCTTGGTTCATCTTCACTCCGAATACCATTGTTGCACAAATAATCGAAGCAGTTAATCTCAAAAGAAACTAGTAATAAAAAGTGATACCCATGCATAACCTGGATACCCTCGGGTTTGGCAGAGCTAAATGCCACCACGCGGGTCCCCGGGTTGTGGATAGGGGATGCCTTCACCGCAAAAGATTAGCTGCTGCCTTGCAGTTCGCACTTTGTTTTGCAAAGGCTGGAGATGCCCCCTGAAAATAAAAAAAACGAGTTAGGCTGGGAACGTCTCCCGTACGAAACTCCCAAGGAGCTTCATGATCATTATCATGATTATATCTGGAGTCGGCCTATACTTCTCAAGGAGCTAGCCACAGTAGAGTAAAGTGTAGTAAAAAATGCACAACGGTTTATTAAATGGAAACAGACCACCAGAAAGAAAAACGAATGAGGTCCGTCGGATTGACTGTGCTTCCATTTTGTTCGAACAGTCTTTTTATAATACCAAAATTGAGAACGATAAAAGTAAGGACACACGATAAACTCTTCAACCCAAACAGCGTCCACAATTTTACTAGAATCCCTTTGCATTGCACTCCCCCCCCCTAGGTTATCTATCCATATGTTTAGATAAAATGCTTCTATTTTTTATTGCCGAGTGAGGACAAACCATATATCCACAGAGCCTGTGTTTCATGTCTGAAAACTTTGAACTTTGTTATTAATAACACTTCAACAAACCAAATTAGGTTGATTTACTTAGTTGAGACATTCTACGCGTTCATAGAACATTCACTTGAAATTGCAAGAAACTTGGGAATGTTGTGTGAAACCAAAGGGCTCCGAATCGGTTGTTTTTTCAAATTTAGTCAGGAATACTTACATTCATTTTCCCTTTCAAGACTACAGTCACAAACCCAGTTCTCAACCTTATAGGGTCGAGAATGAAAACCGTGAGGATGTGGATACCAACTGATTCAAAAGAGCTTACGGATCCAGTAAAAATCTCCCGGGTCTTTTGAAATCTTTGGCTCCATTAACTGAGCGTTGGTGTATGAAAAAAGGGGTTGAATCCATTTCACTTGCCTTTAGGATTCCTGCTGATGTCAGAAAGGTTTATGGAAATCATGAGATTCGCAGGGCATGAAACTCACATCCAAGTCGATGAGGAAAGCGTTAAAAGGTATGCATAGTTTGTGAACAATCGAACGAGTTCACTTAGGGAAAACAAAAACATTGAATTTATTCAGTGATATCACCTAAACAAACAAGAATGAACATTTAGGTCAATCCAATTAAGCAAAAACGGGAAGAATTTACATTCGAAGAGAGTGAATAAAAATTCTATATCACATAAGAACTCGAATGCCTATTATTCTAGTTAGTGTTGGACTATACTACTTATATACCAGATAGATCAAGGGTTACGATGACGAAAGGTGATAGTCAGACGTTTGTGTGGTCATACTATCATAGAGATTAGCTTATTAAATATCACTGCAGTTAATCAACAGATGAGGCTGTTCCTATCTAAGACAATACCGGATTCCGTAGGTGAACGCAGGTGATAAGAGTGAAGCCAAAATGAGGGAATGTCGTAGCAGTTGACTGCAACTTTGATCTTTACTCGTCCAGCCTCATCTGCTGAAAATGCGAACTACGGTGTACATATTTGACTTTTTATCTGCCGATTGGCTTGTATTGATAGGGATGCACCGGGAACAATGGCAAAATATCATTATTGTCGGTTAGATTGGTTCTACCGATCGAAGTGAGCGGGTGTGGCAGTGCAAGGGCAGGAAAGAAGAGGCGAGTGAGCTAAATTCTACCGAATCCTGATTTACATACAGAGTTTACGGAGGATGCAAATCCATTGGTCACCCGTCGTTCCGCAGATGCGATCGCAAGTGTCGTCGCACATGAAAAGTACTCCAAAAGTACACTAACCGTATAAAGTTGTATATCGATTGATGATGCATATGGTCTTTTTATCGACAAAGTATACACATGTCATGACATAAAAAAGTGTCATCTCGATCACATATATTTTACTGAAAAACGCACATATGTACATCGAACTGAAGACTGGGAAAGAGCGTATCGGTTTTCGTCCTGTGCACGGTTAGACGGATTAGACAGGATACGATGACCGGGCACTGATGGATTCAATGGAATTGTTCCATTGGCCTACCCCTTCGAGATATACGGCGTGTATTCTAGGCACGGAGGTCTATTCAGTTGCTGACTCCACGGCAGATATTACGTGTGTCAAAAGTTGTGATGGGCATATTCTGCTTAATACTGCATAACACGTTCTGATGTACTGATACTTCATTTGGATCGCGAATTCAGCTTGAAGCCCTACTTCATGGATTTTGCCAGTGCATTATATCAAATGTGACGTGAGATCATTTTATTTCATTCTGAAAAAGCGTTCTATTTAGACTACCGAATTCCACCGGAGTGCTATGAATTCAAATTAGAAGAACTTTCACCTGGGAGACAATGAGTTTCACAGTCATGGTCATTTTTTTACCTTAAGAACGTGTATTTAAGACAGTTTAACTGCAGAATATATTTAACTTTTATTTGCATTCAACTCAATTAGTTGGGAGTTGTGGAATAGGATGAATACTATTGATTTAATTAAATTGATTAAGGTCATTCAAACTGTGACCTGCAAGATATGAACTCGAATTCCGCCATCGTCTGGAAACTTTTCCATTTCTGTTTCTGCAGGCAGTTTTTTCATAAGCTCAGCTTACTTCCTGAGAGTTGTTTGAAAATTTGTATAATGAATAATTTGTAAAGGCTGCGAAACCAATCATTATTTTTATTTATTAGTATTGTTATTGCTTTTGATCACCTTTCACGCTCTACCTTCACGCACAAACCTCACTTCACCCAGACACCCTCATATTCGTGAAGCTCTAGACTGCAGTTTTAATCTCCTTGGAGCTCTGTAGCCGTGCGTATTCAACGTGAGCTAGCCAAAATAACCCATAGATGCTTGTTCCGATACTGTTGTTAGAAGGAGTGAAATAATTGGGATCGAAATGACAATGCGGCATTGGTATTCGTTGACAAAATGTTGAAAATCGGTTCTCGTAGCTCGGGTGAACTGAATTCCATTTCGCCTGTTCGCCGAGCTTGGCAATTTGTTTGCACACGTTTCATCACCAGCCAGTGAGGTGACATCATCAGTGCTTGTGAAGTGGCAGTGTTCTGTCTGTACCCGTTAGTTTATATATGCAATCTTCTCCACCGACTATTTTCGTCCCCTGTTCTCACTGTGTTCGACTCGGTCCGCCGTTGAACTGTCGCGAGCAGGTGGGGGGTGGGAGGGGAGGAAGTTGTCCTTTCGTCCCGATTGCGGTTTCCGTCCGTTCTCAGGTCACGGCGTGACCTTTGTTGCGTCATTTGGTCCTTCAGTTGCATTGGCGTGTACACGTGATCCAGTTCGATGTGCCTGTTTATTGAGTTGGTTGAAGAGTTCCAGGCCTCGAGAAATTCTCTGGCGTGTTTTGACCGGGCTTGGTCGATAATTCTCACTGATTCGAAGTCAAATTGATATCCTTCTTGATCTTCGTGGAGGGAAATCAACTATAGTGGGTCATGCCTCCTGACTGCCGATTGGTGTTCACGGATCCTTGTTGACGGTTTTCTCCCAGTTTGTCCGATATAGTGTTCTGAACAGTTCGTGCAGTTTATTTTGTAGATGACGCTGCTATTGTCCTTCTCCATTGTTCCCTTCTTGGGTTTTGACAGAAGTCCCCTTAGACAGGCGATCGGTTTGTGGACGACTAGGATTCCATACGCTCTGAGAAGTCTTGCTGTTATTTCCGAAACGTCCTTGATGTACGGCAGGGTCATTCTTGTTCCTGGTTCTCCGTCTGTGAAGAAGAACGCATATATAAACGAACGGGTACAGACAGAACACTGCCACNTCACAAGCACTGATGATGTCACCTCACTGGCTGGTGATGAAACGTTTGCAAACAAATTGCCATGCTCGGCGAACAGGCGAAATGGAGTTGGTATTCGTTTCACGAAGTACTCTCGGCATTGAGACGCAAGCAGTAGATCACCGAAGTAGCAGTAAGTTTATCGAGGGAAACGAAACGGGATTGAACAATACCCTCAGAAAAATCTCATTGGCTATACAGATCTNTTCAATCGCCTGCTTGTATTACTTTCATGATACAACTTTTGTTTTAACCGTATTCTCCTGAGATGTTTCGTTGTTCCGAAACTGTAGCGAGTGGTCATCTGGTTGGCGTGAATTCCAAGGGTTGGCTCATCACAAATGATCGATCAGGTAAAAAAACAACTCCTATCATAGGACCCTTGCCTTGATTGAAATTTGTAATTTCATTAGTACCTTAGACTAAGCAAAGTCTCTTTATTAGTCACAGAATTAAGTGATGAACAGTAAAATGATTTATTGCCATATTCACCAGGACGTGAAATGTACTCATGATGGTCTACAAAAAAGGATCCGGGAATTGGAGAAGTCAATCACCGAAAACCCCGCTAGAATAAACATGGACAACTGTCACACTGCATTCTATCAAGATTGGTGGAGACTTTGAAATCGTAGATTTTCGGGTCCTGTGCAGATTACCGAACATAAGTTGCTCACCAACACCAAACAAAACGTTAGGGTGAATGGCTCTGACGTGATTTTATTGAACAAATTAAAACTGAGAGAAAGTACAGACGTAGACATTCAAGAAAGCTTCAGTTTCATTTTTTATAACCATTAACTATACACTTAGGTGCACCGGTTGTACTTGCTGTCGTTTGGCCACCCATTTGGATGACAGAGAAGAATGACGATTTGAATGTTGAAAGGCAATTCAAGCCGAAGATGGAGAATTCACGTAGAGAGGTGTTAGGAGAATAACGAGTGGATGCACGAGCGCCACTGTTTGCCACATCCAGCCATATCACACAGTGTCTATAACTATCCGTGACCACCATCTCGAGGTCCCCATCCAGGGAGCCTGACAGGGACTATGTGACCTAGTCTCCTGGTTATGGTTTTCAAAGCTTGACCACCCCTGACTTTTTGCCAACCGCTATCAGCCTCAGAAAACATCAGTCATCTTGGCAACCTATTTGGTGACATGTGAAAAAACATGCCCCAACCAGCGCAATCTATGGAGGTCGATCACTTACTCCAATGGACGACCACGACTGCCTAAAACTCTACGCCTAAC
>UZAN01046952.1:12256-22412 GCA_900618425.1 Echinostoma caproni
ATTTTTGTGTTACTCATTTTTACTGTTCCCCAGTTTAATTTGCCGGTCTTATGAGTTAAAGATTACACAATTCTACACCAGACTATTAAAATTATTTCGCGCACAAGCGGTATTCCTTATTTACACTTGCTCAACTTTATCGCCAACAGAAATTTTACCTATTGCAAAAACTTCTGCAACAATATTCTATCAGGCATCATTCATTGTAACTAGCTGTCATTATAAAGTTGTGTATAATCTTACCAATGCCTACCATTTGTCCGTTATCCCATGTTTTTCGAGATTTCTGGCACAAAAGGCATCTCTCAGAGAAAACTTTTTGAAATTCCTACGTAAATGGGATCCATTTTCAAACTTTTACACCACATTCCTCCTGAAGTTACCATGCTGTATTTTACTTTTTCTCTGTGACCGTATGCGATGACGAATGATCCTGGAGTGGAAGGAGCTGAAAATCCATCCATTAGGATGAACAAAGTGATTTTTACTTGACTTGTTTATTGTCTATCGATGCGAGTCCGATCACACCGGCTTGTGTGATTCACGAATGACTCACAGTTTCTGAAATTTTTCGGCCCTGAGGTTGAATCCAAGATGATCCTAACTTGTCCTCTATGGACTCTGTGGTACTTCCAAAACTTCTTGGCGAAGTGCAGGGTCTGAAAGGTTGTTATCACATCATGCGCGGTGATTCACGAGACGACTTCATTTAGTCAGGATAGATGAACGCACGGCTCACTTAAGACACAGGGTTCCAATTTGCGGGGACTACAACCGATCCGGTTACCGGAAATTCTTTCCACAGTCCGTCCAATGAGTGAACTGCCATCCCAGCTCGGAACTAGATGGCCGAGAGATCATAACCCGTTTTTTTCCTATCTTGATGCTCATGTTTAGGATCTTCTTCATAAAATATTGCATTGAATTCAACAAACCGGACGAAACGTTTGCCAGTTTATTTTGGGACTCTATCAGATACAGTATAAGCCCCACGGACAAAGAGGTGCATGGATTGTCACGGACTAAATTTCAGTATTCTATCAGGTCTGAGTTCTTCAGCGACCACAACAGTTTGCAGACGATTAACATCTACCTAGTACCGGTCTGAAGAAAGTATCCATGTACATGCAACTCATGATTGCAGGATCTATTGCATCCTGATCTCGGCGGATACACATAATTGTACACTCATTAGGTCCCAGATCAACAAAGTGTACTGACTGCAAACTAATACCCTGTTCAGGATCCAAAATTGTAGCAACTCAGATAAATGGAACACAGGGAGACGAACAAGCTCATTTTCAGTGATTCATAATCATACCAATATATCATCATATACACCAAGAGTATTTGTGCAAATATCGGGATTGCTAACAAACCAGAGTGAAATTGTGTCACCAATTGCAACGAGAATACAAAAGACCTAGATCACTCTGACAATAATGTACTGTTGTATTTCTTCTAACTATAAAAGTGGGGGGGGGGATTCCCGACTTTCGTTCCTGTAGGTTATGGGGAAATTTATATAACCCCAGGCCGCTGCCGTCCACAAACTAATTAATGGAATATTATGTATTTTCCAATGTTCTTCCAGTATCGTAGTCCCAGAATGCAGATGGGACATGACCGGAGGATTAACCTTTTTCGTCTGGGTAGTTTGTTCGCTCTTCGGGTTCAATTGCCATAAATAATTTATTTCCAATCAAAGTTGAGAACGCACGAGTTATTCCCACACTCAGGAGGATTGTACAAACAAAATAAACAATACCCACACCGATTCCCATGAGCAGTGAAAAATAAGGTGCTTTGGTGCATAAATCTGAACGAATTAATAAACTGTTAAACAACTCTGTTATCGTTACGTTCGATGCCACCATTATGCTACTGATTCATGTGGCGTTTCCCACTCAAAGCCCCGGTTCTAGTACGTGAATGGTAAGCTTTCATGCTCATGAGATTATAGTGCACGCACTGGTCAGCTGAAAAAGAAAATGCACTAATACTGAAAAAAAGATTTCTATAGGCCACTCCAACCAGCTTCGAATGAATAGATGATCCAGGGCAGCAGACAGCGGTTATTTGAGAAAACTGGAGGGAGAAGAGATTCGGATGGTTGTTCATAGCCCTGATCAGAGTAGAATTGCTTATGACTGGGCATACACTTAGATCATTCAGGCCAAATGTCATTCAAAGCCTAGTTAGAATCGACAAAACCTCTCTGTCACATAGGGGACCGTGAACTGAGTTAATAAGTCTAGAAATGAGTAATTATCAGGCATAGAACAGAGAAGGGTGAAAGCATGCGGGTTTGGGTTGAAATTCTACAGTCACACAGTCAACAACTTTACAAGAATGCGTAAAAGAACTTCAGCCATCTCATTCCATGAAGCATTCAGGAGTGTAACGATATCATTTCCAGTCTTTTTGCCAAATTTTTCTGAGTTCCCTCTAGGGAACTGTGCAACTGATGTCTCTCTGCCACCCTGTAATGAAGAATTCACTTAATATTATCAATTTGTTCTAGTTCTACTGAATTCATCAGTGCGGAACATGCATTTGTATGTTTTCTTCCTAAAAACTACGTGATCAGTCATACTTGATAGAAAGACGGACCAATCTCAACCGGGGATAAACAGACTTGTTTGTATTGTAATCCTTTAGATTACGTCACCCTGACCTCATTGGTCATTGACAAAATCCAGGTGGAGGCACCCTCAGATATGATGCTATTCGAACATTATCGTCGCATGCAAACAACGTTCCGTTGTGGTGAGGATGACGTGTTAATGCATGTGTGTGTGTTTCAGTAGGTATAAGACGGAGAGGGAACATGCGAAGACAGGAAGTTAAAAGCCGATTACACAATACTGACGATTATCAAAAACAAAAGTTGGGACTTATTATCTAAATAAAGGTGTGAAATGCAGCAGACATCTTGCATAACACTACTGGTCTTTTTCAAATATCTTTCTTTTCGGTTTAGATTTTAATTCAACAGATGTGATCTTTTGGAATCGTTTCAAATTACAGAGCATTACAAAACGAGAAAACCGCCACATATTGGGTTGTATGTTTATGATTGATACGGGATCATTCTCCATGCACCGAAAAGGCCCATTTAGCAAACTCGGATCACTGAATTCTCAAGATCTACTCAAAAGCTGTCACCAGAAACAAACATCCGGTTTATATCGCAAGATAATGGACAAAATGTGACCCCGAAGGTTTTCCATTCTTCAAGGAAATAACTGCTACCACAGACGTAACTCAGTTATACAAGATATTCATTCATTGTGATCGGGTGACCGATCATATCAACTTCTGCCATGATAAATATTGGCCACTGAAATCTTTCTACATCAACCTCCTATCTTCCGTCAGAAACGTCTCGGGAAACGGAAATGGGTTTACAAAATAGGCGGACACTCACCTACAAAAAATATCCTTTCTCATCAGGTTTGAAATCAACAAATCAAACAGGCTGTACGCCAATACCCCCTGCTCAAAACCTGAAATTGTTGTTAGCTTTTGAATAATCCAGAGGAATGCAACACAAGCTCGTTTACAGTTGTACATTTATCGCAAAGAACAAGAACTAGCTTAGTGGTAATCACCAGCTCACCTCTATCCATAAAGAAAATTTCTCGAGATAGTCCATGGAAACCCAAAACCCGACAAAATACATCGATCACTGCAATAATTTTGTTCACGACATTTTGTGTGACAGCACGAACTCCCTTAATTCAGCATCCAGTCAACATCTCTCCATTTAAGCAACAACGAAAAAGTACATATCTGCGGATACGCATTCAGCTGGGTACCGTCAGTATAGAATTCCCTATTAAGCGAGGTGTTTGAAGTAGGCCTCACAAAAAAGCTGAGCNNNNGCTGAGCTCACTAGATTATTCAGTCCACAAGAAAACTGTTCTTCTCAAACCAATGCACCGCACTTTGTTCACAATTTGCTATCACACTAAATATTGAGCACAGCGATGGAAATAAACACATTTGAGATTTTAAAACAATGATTAGTTTGCTTGAATTGAAAAGCATCCTGAACGGTCACCACCTTATTGCGGGATAAACGAAGAATGAAATCTTGCGATGTTAGAATTAGTAAAATCACACGAAGGACAGGCTCTAGGTCAGACTTCCAAATGTATATCAAGTCGAGCGTTTCATAACACGATCGTTTGTTTGCTTCTCCCGTTACATATATGCATCGAAAATGATACCCCTTTGTTCGCCGGAAGCATGTATGGCTGTACACAGTTGCCATTAAATTTTGTGACAATTTCTATACTACTCATGAGGAGTAAGTGTGAAATTACCCAACGAACATGCCACAAAGAAAAAACGAAATAGCGGACAAAATCATTTTTGATAAATCCGCCCACCGAATAATACACTTATATAGACATGGAAAGGGTGATATTATATTTGAAAAAAGTTTCCAGGTAAAATTAAGATTCGATAAGTGAATATAGTGGGTTGTCTCGTATGCAAATGTGAACAGACGGGAGGCGAGAGAAAATCCTGCGCAAACAAAGTTGGACGTTGTGTTCAGGAAGAAATGAATGCATCCCAAAATAGTTGCGGAATGGAACGACGGCCTTACAAAACGAGCGAAAACGTGATGCATGGGCCGACGTCAGCGACTTTTCTCTAGGCTGCGAGTAGTCACAAAGCTAACCTAACCGACGTTTTTTACAGTTACATCATCGCGATTCACCTTGGTGAGGGATATTGGAGGCTCTGTCACACACCTCTACTTTCTTTCTTCATTTTTACTTCCTTTTATTGAATACACGATGATACAAATTCCAGGGAGGGAAGCGGCCAATCAAAGAGCTGCCATGCAACACGCAAAGGGGGAAAGCTAGGCGGATTCGAAGAAACGCCCTGCGGGGTGATAATTTGATGTTACCACCGCCCGCTAATCATGTGCGGTCAAAAACGCTGGCGGCTATCTCTGAACCTTGGCTTTAACCAATCGCCATCAGTTTCCTTTTTGAACAAAATTCATGTCATTGGCTGCCTAGATGTTATACTGTTGCGGATGTCGGAAAGATACGAAAGGACTTCATCTCACATCTTCTTTCATGTCCGTTAAAAAACTTATCACGGAATATCAGCGTTTCAAGAATGTGGACCCGAATAGCGATGAGATACATGAGCGATATTGACCACCGCACATCAGAGAGTGAATTAACCACGCCCGACGCACTTCGCCGCATTAAGTTTCGGGGCTTAGGTTACTGAACAGCAGGTCTCCGTGACTTTGGGGTCTGCTGCTCATCACACAAATCGGTGTGTAATAAGCTGACACTCCATCAGAAATCGTTTGAGAGAAAAGCTATGAATCAAACGGCTGGTGCATCGGGCGTTACCAAACACTGATGAAATGCAATGCCACATTTTTAACTTAAGAGATGAAAACGAGCAGCTCGGATTTGAGTAGTTTATAGGAACGAATACTAAACAGACCCGAAGGAAGCCTAGTTGAACAGTGAATAAAAAGTTAAACATGCAACTCATTTGAAGAGAGACTACCTAAGTTCTTTCTCCCACTGTTCATCCGAATGGACAGCCAAAGACAGTAACCAAAACCGGCGCACGAAAGTGCATGGTTAGTGGTTGTACAAACTGAAACTCATCTGCCCGCAGAATCAATTATATGGATATTTCTGCGCATCTCAGAGGTAAACTGCCTATCCCTGACTCTTCAATGATCGGGTACTGCTCCGTTTGCGCATGGTCGACAAGCTACCCGGAGGCCGCTCATCAGTGCCAGGACAACTCTCGTCGAACAGCTTACGGATATGAGCGATCAAGTGAATAAAAATGTACTCATGATAACACACCGGTTGCTTTCCAGTCATTCAAGGTCCGTTCATCAGCGCCAAGGTAAAGACCATTGGTCTAGTAGACTTCTCGCCTTGTTACCATGAGCGATTCGTTAGGGCACTTCAAGTGCCGTAACCCGGAGTTGTCACGAGTCCCGTGGCTGGGGATGATTCTTCTGACTCAATCCGGAAATGGTTTGCCTGCTTTCTTGCCCCTATCCACATCTACTAAATACATTTTTTCACACACTTCACCACATACTTAGTGTGCATCAAAACTTGCAAGCCAACACCGAAAACTAGCTTCCCAGAACTCAATGCGCACGCTTGCTTCGTTAAAACTGGATTAACCAAGTTCACGCTGATCGAGATGGCCAGTGAGACTCTGACTGTCAACATCTGGGGCAGTGTAATTTGTTCGCTTGGTATCCACTGTTCATGCTACTCGCGCAGTTCGCAAGCACGTCACGCATGCCACCCTCAACGGATGTCGAAGATGCCACACGTGCCACAGCAAACGACCGATGTAAACACTTGACAATTTTGTTCGACCATCTCCAGAAACAAGGTGTTCGTTTGTAACTGGCTCAGAGCAACTTTTTCGTCTGATCGGTAGTGTACAGTACTGGGAATTGATAACTGAGGTTGCCGTACTGACCTAGTAGGCACAATGAAAAATTGACCCCAAAGAATGAAAATGACCTCAATGATCCATCATACATTATTCTTACCAGGCATGCACTAGTCGCACGACCAGACAAATCATTCATACGGTATTGATATGATTAGCAAAGCCTGGATAACGTGAAAAACTCAATTCGCGTTCAGCACGCCCAGATTGCATCTACCCCAGGGAACTGAAGCGACAATTCCTAGTGCATTTTCGCTGTGCTCCTAGAACTTTCAGGGCTAAATACGCGCGGAGCAAGTAATTACGAAATGCCAAACGACGGACATTTCAAACCGATTACGGATTCTGTCAGAACGGCATTCAACGCATGTTGAGCAATAACGCTGTCCGGAGCAAGACATTTCAACGAAAAGAGGGAGTCTCTGGCGGTAAATGGTCTTGGTACTCTGATAACATTACTGAACGAAAAGAACACGAGCTAAAGCGTTATAACAGTTCCACATCGCACATGGGGAAGACATTAACTTGCAGTTACTCGGTCAGAGATTTGGAAGAGCTCAGTCGTTCCGTTATCAAAGATGTCTCGGTGTCTAACGTATCGACTAAGAGGAATTTGGCCTCGGTGGGCAGAAAAGCATGATTGGTGTGGACACATTCGACCGGGGGTGCATCGTGAGAACCCTGTTGCCGCTGCTCCCCGAGGACTAATCATCTTTAGTGCTTTCAGTTGGGGCACAACCTTTGGGATAACCGGTGAATTTCGTACACCGGTCACCATTCAATCACATGTATTAACCTGGAATCGTAAAGTGGTAGATGTGGCTACATTAATCTTGTCATGAAACCGAGATTATTTGCCGCATGACTGTAACGATTTCGAAGATATTAGGCCGGATCAGCTTCGACGTCTGTGTACCATGGGCGCCGTGCGTACTGACTTATTTTTTTATCCAAGCTCAACTTTTATCCACGTGACTACGGAATCCGGTTCACAAAAGATGCCCACGTTCAGTGAATACTTGCAGTTGATTTCACCGAAAAAATCCATATTATCGGACAAGAATTGAACTTCAGTATATAAACAATCAGTGCGTACAAATAATGGAGACTAGCTCAGATTCCTCAATATACCAACTCGATTCAAGACGTGCGCCGTTCGACGGAGGACATCATCCGGTTCGAGTGAGAATGAGCGGGTCATTTGACTCCACTGCAGTGTTTACGGCTCCAAGTGGCAGTCCAGTTTACAAGTCAGCTACTAGTAGGTTAAAAAAATACTTCATGACTCGAGGCTGTTGGAACCGAGCTTTGTGTTTGAGGCCAATATCAAATCAAACCTACGTGAACGAGCGATAGGTTAGCATGCTATGAACGAAAGACATTTTAACTGATATACCCCGATACTATTTGTACTGTACGAAATAGCACAACCGGGTCCTTCTCTCTGCACGTGTAGGCAAGCGGAATGGTTGTAGGATCCACGACTTATGGTAAATTCAGCTGGCTGATACATTGCTCTAATAACAGAATCACTGAATAGAACAGCTAAACCGCATAAAGCAGCCTTAATGGATTACAGTGCACTCATTTGGTAAGAAAATAATCGCTTGGTTCTTTGAATTCACCTCTGAAAATAAATTACTGAATGTTACCGAAAGAGGGATTCAAAAACAGGATGTGCATTCATGATAAGCCACAACAGTGTGGGTCTACAACCACTACTGCGCGATTTTTGTCCATACTCGGACAGAGAGAAACCGATCCTATTTCGATGCGTGCTTAGACGAACGGCAGTTGACGGAATTACCGGGAAATGAATTCGACAGCCAGACGGTGGCACAAAGAAGCGGACACGATAAACCTGCACCCGACAGTAGCAGAAAAGGAGTAAATACAACCAGATGTATTCAATATGAGAAAAATAGGCATGTATAAAATCTTCTGTGTTGACAATGAAATAAAGTTCTGAACTGCAGATCCAAGCAATACCCTATAGAAAAGAGAAACGAAAGACAATGTAGAAAATCTCGATCAAAACGCTTTCGAGAAAAAAGTCATCACGCTTGACGGATGTTCGATCGCCTGAGCGAAGGCTATGAGTAGTGCAATCTGGGTTTGAGAAAGTCGCGATCCGATCGCATCTACCCGGGCACGAGGAACAGATGCGGTCGTGTCGGCCCAATTTGCTCCACACACAGCCTCCGCTACGTAGGCGATACACTGAGTGACGAACGAGACCAAACAACAAATACAATCTCGCCAAGAGCCTGGAAAATGTTTGCTGTAACATGAAATACATCACTCCTTATTTTTAAAAACATTTGCCGCATGATAACCGTATCGATTGGCAAGCACATATGATTTGATCGATGCCGGTGAAGTGCAAAGGCAACTGAGAGAAAGAGAATTTTTCAACTAATATTTAAGCATATTATTAGTGAAGGAAAACCAGCGACTATCAAATCACATCATGGTTATACGTCCATCTTTAGTTCTTCAGTCGTCAGCCAACGACAGCGAGCAAATAAAGATAATACTATCTAACAGAGAACTAGTAATGTGAGACGGAGGATTACACCTGATGAGTAAAAAAAACAGTATGAAAATCCTGGCACTCCTCAGCGGCCATTGTAAGGTTTAAGTACGAAATTCCAACAGGTCGATTTAACAGAAATTGTTCGTCAATCGACTATCTAGTAAAACAGGCATACATCAATAGTCAGAAAACAGAAATGGATCCACTAATCCTGATATAGTTGATGGGAGAATGAATAAACCGAGCGAGAACTCACCTTCGGCTACACTGTGTGCACAATGACCTTTCGACTGGTGTCGTACACAAATCGATGCGCACGAAACAGGTCGGATTGAAGAAAAGCGCGCACGGAGCTAATATTGATTTGCTTAGCTCGATCGACAAGATCACGTTCGGGAACCTCCACACGCCATTCCTGCTCACCGGCGTGGCGAACGCGTTGGAACGCTAGTCGGTCATTAACCAGCTGCTTCAGCAGGAACAGCAACAGTTCCTGATTATCCCGGCGGAAACTGAGGAACCGAGAGAAGGTCTAAAACCGAGGAAAACAACCACAAAGACGAGCTGGTATGTGAATATACATGACAGAAAGCTGTTCAATAGGTGGAGGAAATACGACTTTGTAGACTAACCTGACGCATTGATTTCATCACACTGTACTTCTGAGTGGATACAAACGACTCAAGCATGACACGCAGAGCCATGTTCACGTCCTCCTCGTTCACAAATTCACGCAAATGCAATCGTGCATGTGCTTCAGACATGCGAATGACCGATTCAATGTGGCGGACCGTGATTGGCAGACTTCCCGTGCTCTAGCACCACAACCAATTGTCAGTCGTTGGGCGAAGGAAAATAGACAAAGAGAAAATAACAAAGCAATAGTTTACATATGAGAACTGTGTGCGTGCGAAGCAATGCAAGCGGGATGTTAAATGGAACAAGACCACAAGAGATGCATGAAATACAACCAACAATAACAATAAGGATGTTAGGCCTAAGTCGCACAGAACAAGGCATACTCACCATTGATTCCCGACGAAGATCGGCATACGCAGCTGCTATTTTATCTTGGTCCATTTGATTCAGTTTCGGATGAATACGATCCTTCGCGTAGAGGATGTATTTCTTGAGAAATTCCTG
>UZAN01046953.1:0-24527 GCA_900618425.1 Echinostoma caproni
TAGACATAGATAGATAGATAGATAGACATAGATAGATAGATAGATAGATAGATAGATAGACATAGATATGGAAACATTGAAACGTGGTTGGTAGAACCCCGTGCGGATGTGTCCGATATCAGAGGCAACAAAAGATCGTTGTTGAAAAGGAGGGTGGGCTAAAGTATGTAACCTTGAGGAACACTGGCATTCACAGGGAATGACCAAGGTAGGACCTCGTCTATCAGATTGCCGGTTTCTATAACTCCATCACGTCCTCGTCCGGTGAGGTGTACTCTGTCCATCCCAACGAGACTGCACCTTGACGTGGTGCGATGGCTTGTGCATCTCCTTGACCCAACAAGCTACACAGGATGGCTTTTGCAAGCCGAAGATCTAATCATACATGGAAGGTCGAAGGGTAGAGGTCGGATAATGTCCAGTTTCCTGGTCCTCCATGTGGGGGGCTCGACTAGAATTTGCGTTTTAGTCGGTAAAAGATGGTGGAGGAGTCATTGATCCAAGTAAATGGGCTTCCACTTTGCTTCACCCGCTGCCTCGCGGCTAGGTTCTTGACAGAACCAAAAGCTTTGGTCGTTCTGCCGCTTAGTGGCTGGACACCCTAGCCGTACCCGTCCATCAAACCCCAGTGTATATGCATTACTAGTTTGCCAGCGGTCAGTGAAGTTCCCTTCCTTTTATTTCGCTGTACGATGATGATGGTGTACTCCATCTGCTCGTTACGCGACATGTGTGAAATACTGAAGCCTTATGCACTTTCGAGCACTACCGTTGATTATTGGAGAGCCGGTACTCACCATATTCGCGAACAACCAACTGATGGACGGTTAACCCCTTGCACATGCCTGAGGAAGCGCCCACCTTTATACAGTCCTACTAATCTTCAGCAACGATCTGAGTAGAAATGGGGTAAGTTAATGATGAGGAACAAATTGCAGGGAATAACAGAAACGGAAAAGTTTTTGTTTGTGGATTCACTCAGTTGTTCAACACCGCGTTGGTTGAACCTTCTGAGTGATATCAACCGAGGACTCACCAGACACTTGTTGCCTGAGTCGCTTTGGATTCGAACTCCCTTTGGGATTTGCGTACGCATTAAACTAGGAATTGTGGTTGTGGAACGATTGTGCCGTGTTAGTCTATCTGGTGACATGCGCAACGTCCCAACTGGCGTAATCTATGGATATCAATTACTTGCGCAATGTACGAATGCTATCACTTGAGATTCTGCTTCTAAACTCAGTATTGCCTGTCTGGATTCCTCACCATCTTGCTACACCGCATGTCAGAAAACCATTTAAAGTATATGGTCATCACATAGTGAATCGCTGTTAGTTTCAAACCGTGCACCAATTTAAAGGGCTGCAATCAAAGCTGCAGCTCTGTAGGACTGGCCAGGTACATCAAGCTGGATCGCGTATATACGCCAATACAACTCGAGGGTCAAATGACGCAACAAAACAGGTCACGCCGTGACCTAAGAACGGACCGAAGCCGCAATCAGGGCGGAAGGACAACCCCCTCGCAGCAGTTTAACGGCGAACCGAATCGAACACAGTGAAAACAAGGGACAGAAATAGTCGATGGAGGTCACGTATATAAACGAACGGGTCAAGTACAACACTGCCACTTCACAAGCACTGATGTCATCTCGGCTGGTGATGAAACGTTTGCAAATAAATTGCCAAGCTCGGCGAAATGAAATGAAATGTTTGAATTATAATCATTTTGAATGAAGAGCATTCACGCCGAACCCATTGAGGCATTGTGGTTCACTCCTTAGGTTACCGGTTACCATCACTGAATAACGAGTCTTCGTAGGTTATGGGATCCACCCGGTCTTGTGNATAAACGTGTGTAACAAAAAAAAAGTAACAATGGAAATGCGGGTGTTACTGGCATTTCTGCTACTTGGTCGCGCAATCAACAGTTGGTCTAAAGGATGTATTTCTTAGCATTCGATATTATAGTGAAACATTCATGACAAATCTGTGCCATGTTTGGCTAGATAGTTTGTAAATTGCAAAACGTGTCCTAACCTAGCCTATTGCGCTCAATGGTTAGGACACGTTTTGCGTACGTCAGACGGTCGCCTACCGCAGTGCGCCTTATTCGCAGTGGCTGTTGCAAGCCGGAGAAAGCCATGTGGAGACGAGGCATGAGGAAATGCACAGCGATTAGGTAGAGTAGTTGTCTCTCGTCTTCCGGGTTGGGGTCCAAAAGACTCCGAAACCGCCTGGTTGTAGACAATGAATGTCGTGGCTGCGAACTGACAGCAATGACGATCTTGTCACTTTTTATGAGACTAGAATGCTTGAGATAGTATGTATGCGCAGTTGGACTGTGTACTCAGTGTGTTGACCATAGAGGTTCCGTTTCTTTTCCCGTCACTAAAAGTAAGTCCAATCCCTATCCTCCTTTAAAATTATCGCTTGACTTGTATGCGATATGAGTTTGGCAGCGATCAGTGAAGTTCGCTTCACTGTATTACACTGATGATGATGATGATGATAATGATGATGATGACAATGATACCCATTGGTTGGTGACGTATAAATGCTTGATCTATTATTGCAGCTTTAGTATTTTTGTCGTTTCGATACATAAATTGATGGTAAAATAAGAACTCCATGAGCTCCAATTGATAATGCTGGTTTTTTTAAGTAACCTGTTCACGTTGTGCAGTTAATTATTCCCTTTATGGTCTGCATAATATTCCCATTTCTTAGTTAAATCCTGATGTCATTTGCGATCGTTACAAGTAGGTGCAGGGCTTTTTGCGGAGTTGCGGTGTTCGGGTGTGCCCTGGACTTCACTGACTTCCATTGCCACATAATGTAGTTGAGCTCAGTTTGTATAACCATTAAGCATGCACTTTCGTGCGCCGGTCTTGGTTGCTCTCTTTTGGCTGCTTATTTGGATGAATCAATAAGAGAGACAGAAAGCTGAGAGTAGAGTCGAATAGAGAATGGAGAATTTCAGTAGATGAGGGTTGCAAAGAAATTGAGAAGATGCACTCAATGTCTTTAACCACGGGTTACGATCGTCCCAGCCAGAGAGCCTAACGAGACCTATATGACCCAGTTTCCTGGTTAGGGTCTTCATACCCTCGTGCCACTATCTGCCTTCGCAAACATCGCTCACTGTGGCAACCTACTTGGTGACATGCGTAACACATGCCCCAAACCAACGTAATCTATGGAGGTCAACAACTTGGTCCAGAGGGCGACCGCGGTTACTTAAAACTTTGCACCTAACCTCAGCATTGCTTGTCTGGTTTCCCCACCAGACTCGTGCAGTGCTGCGTAGACAGCGTTGTTCAAACACTGACAGTCTATCTTTGTCCTGTTTTCTTGATGGCCAAGTTTCCGCACGGTATAGCAGAATTGGCCGAACTGCCGTAGCACACACAACCCTTCACGGATGGCACCGAACCTAAATTTCGCTTTACTCAATACGTAAACTATTTCATTAGGGTTACTTGAGGTTTATGGTTTACGGAGCTGCACGCTACCCGGTCGTGGATAGAAGAACTCCCATATGGTTTATGATGAATTGGTAGTTAACTCTTCACTGGGCAGACAGTCACCCACGGTCGGTTTGGTAGGTTTTCACCTGGTAGGCTGTTTCGGCTATAAAAACTGATGTCCATAGAAAGCTTCGTGACAGGGGAAACTCGCTGTCATGAAACTGTTGTCCCACGCCGAGCAGTAAGTTCCATCAAGCCTAGAGGCACGTCTTCGGAGATTCTTCCCGGATTTCTACACAAAGCCGATTTTTTCTCGCAGTATGTCACTGAAACAGTGAGGTGTTCGAGACATGAGATAGTTTCCATAACGGCACGGTGAGTTCAGTTAACTGAGTTTCATCCATCCTACTGAAAGTCGATAAAATCTGGTAGTGAACTCTGCAAAACTTTATTGTTTGTATGGCTCTTACCCATGTACTTTCGTGCGGCGGTTTTGATTGCCTTCTTTTACCTGCCCGTTTAGATAAGGGAATAAGAGAAAGATAGGGTAATTGAAAGTAGAGTCGAAGAGAAAATGGAGAATTTCAGTAGTCCAAGGTTGCAAAGAAATTGAGACGAGTCACGAGTGCCACTGTTTACGGCACAGCCATATCACTCAGTGTCTCTAGCCATTGACCACAATCGTCCCGAGGTTCCCACCCACCCGTGTGGGTGATCCTAGAGACTTGTCATGCAAAGCCTTTGGGTTTTGGTTTAGAATGTTGTAAGCTGGTGCATTGATTGTCGGTCCGCTGTTTGGGATTGGCCTTTTGTATCATGCACCCAATAGGACAAGCAGAACGTGGACAGAACAACACCTTATTTTCTGTGGGCTGCCCAGCTATGGCGGGCGGTAGTTGTTCAGTGAAGTGCAAAGACTTCTCCCACCGTCTGGAGGAAGCCCATGTACCCCTCTCCAACGTCCATCTAGCGGTTTTTGACCGGTAAACTGCCCCTCAGCATGTTTATTTTCTGGAGTGACCTCTTTAGGGGTGAGCGTGGATAGTCAGTAAGCCAAGTGTCCATTCAGCTGGCCTTATGAGACTGAGTTTTGTCTGGCTTCCACCCATTGACGTTTGAGGCATGATTGGATCTGCGGCTGTAAAAATCCGTCCTGTGTAACTCGCAGGGTCATGGAGGTTCGCAAGCCATCACATCACGTTAAGGTACACTCGTAATGGCTCTGCAGAACCAATTCCCTGTATTTCCATTTCTGTTGGTTTTCTTCCTCGCTCTATTCATCATTGACCATGAAATCTACGGGATGGTAATCCGCTATTATCTTCCTTCAGTGATTGTTCTCCGGTTTGATGCAGCTCGCCCGGGTGTTTAAACTTCTGCTTTGTTTTTCCTTGTATTAATCAGGCGATCGGATCAGTAGCTAAACGATATACAGCCAACACTCCTGGAGGAATTATCTATTCTACTCTGATGTGCATTCTGGTGACTGTGTATTGGTGTCAGTTGCACGTATTTAGTACCACTCTCCACTGTTTCAAATTTATGACCCAGTTTTTCTGTTTTTTGTGTGTCACATTCATATTTCCCACTGAAAACCCGCTGATCGATCGAATTTTTCTATACTTTCTGCCTCCCCTGCCCCCAGTTCCAGCCGATCCAGATGACTCACCATCCACCACTCTGACCGATTCCACATTCAGTACCGACCCAATTTTATCAGACAGACCGGTTAAACGGACACGCCTCGAATACCTATTTCTCACGGACTACACCTCACCCACCAGCTGTTCACCTCATCATCAGCTATCCGTTCTGGACACCACGGATTTCAAACGGCCGTGTGTGGGACTTGGTTGAGTATCAGCTGATTGTCCATCGTTCCCGGAATGCATGTGTGTATACGTGCGGACTCGTCTGCTGTGATACTCGAGTACATACACACAATCACTCACACACAAATCACACACCGGAAGCTTGTTCATTCCCTCGCCTCCGCAAAAATGACCAATTACAAACTCACTTCACTACCTAATTCACACATTTTGGGGGCATTTTTTGTTTTATATGATGTTTTTTTCTGATTCTGTGCAACCAATGTCACTTTATTGAACCAACCCGGTTGCCATTCCGAAGTATTTTGCTCGGTTTGGCGGCAATTTCGTTTATGAGATTTGCTTGTTGGTTTGTTTCCTCATTTTAGAGGAATTAATACAACCATGACTAAATTAACTTTTCTTTATCTTCCTGAGCTCAGGGTTGTGACAGATTTTTCGCCGCGAACCGCCACAATCGTCTGGGGTCCGAATTGATCGTCGATTTCGAACTGCCTATTTTACCGCACACGTACCTTCGTCGTTGTCTCGAGACACGATACCATATCTTTCCTAGAGCCTTGTGTTGTGGTTCGCCGTAGGGACGTATTTTTTGATTCTTCACAGTATGCAGTCAGTCAACATAACTCCAGCGTTTGCCTTTTCTTTTCTTTGCAACGTGTTTAAACCTAGATCTTTGAAAGTAAATTAAGCGCTTCGGGGATGACACACTGTTGACGTACACAACGGGACTGTTTTACGCTTTTCTGGATTCAAACCGTACACCAAACAAGCCGCGCTACAATAACCGATGTAATGAAGAAATCTGTCTGCTTTTTCTCACGATCGGCAGGCTTCCGGATTGCCAAACCAAAGCAGTGACATTTTCTTGGTTGAGTCGCAATCGATCTGAAAACCAAGCTTTATCAAGGTCCGGTGTTTACTCCGTTCGAGCGTGCTTTAAAAGTCCTTGGTGTTGAGTGCACCCAAACGAGCCGATGGCCATCACTACTGGGATTATGGAATCAACCCCTAAACGTGTTCTCAGATAGTTGTTTTGGGCTACTTCCCCAGAGCTCATGAGCCATGTTATGGTCCCGGATCCTGAGTTTTCACCACCTCACTTAAGTGGAAATATCGTTCTCGCGGGAATTAGTTGTGTAGGATTATGCCTGCTGATACTTCAAGAGATGCATGTCATGAGACCACCTTTTGGGACGAAACTGAAGATTTACTTACTACTCCAGGAGAAACGAGTTTTCGAGAACCTGTTGTGCACTAATGGTGCACCAGTGCGGGAAATGATGTAGTAGTCAGAACTAACAGGTGGTGACCAAGTAGTTAAATCCACTGATCTTTTTCGAGCTTAACTATCCGGGGTTGGAACTTTGTCGCAGGGGCCCATCTTTGGAGACTGAAAGGGTATAGTTTGACTTAATACTACTCATCTCATTTGGGGCGTTGCATGATTCGCCATCTCACGTCTACATATTTGGGATGCTGATTAAGCATAACCGCACAGCCGGTTTTCTATGAGATGACAAGTGGTTGAACGAAATGCGATAGACCCCTGCAAAGCATACTAAAAAGTAGCGGGAGGAAAAGCGGAAGGTAGTGTTTTTTAGCCTGCTGTCCTCGCGAACAGAAAAGGTATTAAGCCAGTAGTGTGGCACTTAGGGTTGTTTGTGCACGAGACTAGTTTGGGGATAGATGCGGCAAATTAACCCGTGGTGGTAACCCTGAAAACAAGGGAGAAAATACCCGACAGCGATCTATGCCCTAAGCTGGAAGTGAGCGGCCAATAGTTGTGCGGTCAAGGAGGTATAGATGAGACGACTAAGCTCTAACTCGTGCGACTGCAGTACTCAAGGATCGGACACATTTGAACTGAATAAAGCAGAACACATCGTCTAGCGCGGACTTAGGTTGTCGCTTCCTATGCAAGTTTTCTTCCATGGGCGAGTCTGATCGGGGAGTAGTTTAGGCAATGAGCTTGAGTTTGTGGGTCTGATCGTCAGATTCACAATAGATAGAAGAAGTGTTTTTAAGAAATACGGGTGGATCAAGAATTCTCATATAAAAAGTAGTCAGTTTCACTTGTACCGACAACCAGTAGTTGAAGATTACAAATCATTAGCGGAAGGTTCTGCTTAGCCTGGACCCTTCTCCGGTACACAAGAGCATACGCACATAGTTTCTTTCCGATTCGTGCACGCGCGTATGCACATGTGCGTTGACTGCAATGTGGATAGCAGTGAGACGTTCTGGGGACAGCCTAGTTGACGTGACTGACACAACCAACCAAGAGCTTGGTTTCATACAAGAAGAAATCTACACCCATGATCAGTCGATAAAGACATGGATGGGGGTCGATGATGCGTATAGGTTGTTATTAACAGAAGAAAATGAGTGGAAGGTTAACTGTAGAACGTTAACGTTCGCTGTATGGGCGATTGAGAGTGAATCATCTACACAAACAGCACTGTTGCAATCACTGAGAAAACTGAAAATCTGTGAGACGGGCCAAGATGGGAAAACAGGTACAAAGAGTTTAGCCAGTTGTCCACGATCGAAGGCTTTACATATGCCAAGCGATATCATGAATGTTCCTCTCAGGAGATCTAGAGCGATCGGCGGGAAATGGGTGACTGATGCCGGATGAGTCACGATGGATCGGCGGGAGGTTGAACCCGTATTGATGTTTTTGCCCAACATGCATTTGTAGTTGGTTTGCAAACAGAATAGATAACTTTTGAGTGTATTTCTGGGGTCTGAAAGGTCACTCCCTTACGAGAATCGGATGAAGCTGGGCTCAATCGTGAGGAAAATTTTCAGGATTACAGAAAGATAATGGGCGGCGAAGGAGGGCAGTTATTTCGGGTGCGCCTATTTTAAGGACAACGGGTGCAGTGTCTTCTGGACGAGGTGGTTTATTGGATATGTACCACTTAACGAACGTGGCCATGTGTTGGACAGCGAGAGAACGTATTAACAGCGGATTTGAAAGCAAACTTGGTAGCTAAGATATCGGTCTTTACAGTCTCAGAAATTTGGACACTCGGAGAGTTTTTGATGGGCTGTCTGGACGATGCGTGTTAGGTGGAAGGAATCAGAAGCGAACATTAACCTCAAAAAGCTTCAGTAAGGTCGAAGTTAGGGATGGTCACCCTTCCCTCGTCCCCGCGAAATGCTCCTGCATGATCAAGTGTCTCAAATAACCTCTACTCACTGTCTTCCCGTAACGGAGACGTTTTCCCACCAAAATGAGAGGACGGAAAGGGAACATCCGATGAACCACAGATAGATAGCTTTGGGGGACATTGCAACAACAAATTAACCCATTGGAGTAGTAAAAACCACACCCATAACTTCCGGTATCAAAACGCATGGAGAACCTTGACCGTCTGACTCCACCCAAACGGTGTACGATTCGATGAACTGGACGCCAGGCCCCTATTGAATCCGGGTGTGCACACATCGTCCCTGCTTCCCCGTAGATCATGCTGTGGCTAACCGAAAGCTCGGGTTGTGAATCCTCCAAGAAAAAGCATCTGCTTTGCCCTAGGCAACCGAACAGTATTCGGACGACGATATGACGTAATCGAGCGTTGTTTAGAAAATCAAACGATGACCTAATAATCGTGTTATGTAATCAGTCTAATCAAGTTATTTCTTTGTTACAAGGGTTCTTGCAACGTGGGTGAGTGATCTGGATTCATGCAGATGTGCGATACAATACCGTAAGCAGCGGCAACATCGGGAAGCACAATCCTTCTGAGTCGTTAGAATTGAGCTCATGGGATCTAAGATAATGCGAGATGAAAAATACATGCAGAATAAAATTGAGATACAAACAACTTTAGAATCAAATTCTTATGCATTCAAAGTTTTATTATGGAAAATGCTTACAAGCGGTTCCTTTTCTTGTCCCATACGGTTTTTTGCACAACCAGGTCGATTTGCCAATCAAAGAGATAAGAGAAATGTCACAAATTTTTATTGTTTCGTATATTGCTACAGATATCGAAAGTTAAGACAGAAATGTTTCATCCAGTTTGTGCTTGAAGAATCAGTTGTGGACTCAGAAACAACGTGAGGTGATAGAGAATCCCAGATATTGCATACTCTGACGGCAAATGAGTCACGTCCCTATTTAGTCGACAGATTTGGAGTGCTAATTTGAACGAGTGCCCCCTAAGGTGATTGGGCGACAGGTTGAACAGTAAGCGACATGAGTGATCACGATTATGCATTATTTGATATCAAAATCAAGTCTCCTCGAATTCGGCGAGACTGTGCGGAATACAGCCCTAATGATTCCAACTGAGTCATAGAATGCAGTCCCTTGAGCATCCTTTCTGGCCACGGATTCCACGTTTGAATGGCGCTCTGTTTAGGATCGAATGCAGGCAGATAATGAAAGTGGAAACAGTAGGTTCAAATTTGCCAAATAATTGCTTTAACAAACCAACACGTCTTACAGCTGCGGACGACGGCATGGAGCAGTTTATGAAACAACTTAGGTTGTCTCGAACAATGACACCGAGATCCTTCTCATTCGAGGCGTACGGAATTTGTTGATGTTCCAGGACTCACGGGAACTGAGTTGTTGGCGAAGGGATACGACAGCACATTTCAATGCAATAAATTTGATGTCGTTTTCAATTGATTATTAATAAGCAGCATTGAATGTTCTCTGAAGTGCCAGTGAGTTCTCAGGTTTTGTCAGTTTTTCATATTTTCGCATCGCCTGCGACGAAGAACAGATAGTTGTATGGGTATAAGGCCAAGCAGTTACGCATTTCACCCAAATCAGTGGATTTTTATCCCCAAAGTGAGGATCCTGAAGACTCTAAAACGGAGGTGGGGCAGTAGAAATAATGAAAAAATTAAACGGGTTCACGGTTCCAAGTGCGGGCAGGGATAATGACATTGCAAGAAGTGGATTGGAAGTAAAGTCATGGTGGGATGTATGTGCTTGTCTAACAACGTGATAGGAATGCAAGCAGAGGAGTAATCAGTTGGAATAAGTTATTAATATTAGAAATGCTAAATGGTCATTTTAATCCTTTTATTTCTCCAAACTTATATGATATCTGTCAGGTAAAATCCAGTGTTTATGACTTCTCCCAAGTTGATGTTTTTGTATTTCATCCAGATTTGTTAAGTCGTATTCGATCTACAGGCACTAACAACGTTTAGCTACCAGTAAAAGATAAATGGTCGTTTCCGTTACTTTCGAACTTGGTCATTTACTTTGTTGCCGCTATTATTTTGAACCGATCCATAAATTCGATATGGACAACGTCATGACCACTACCGCAACACTCGACTGCAAAGTGTACTATTGTGCATGCTGACCCTGACTCTAAGGAGACCAATGTGTGTCGTTCTGTAGCAGTCACCTCCGTCCAGTATTGATTGATTGTGTCAACCACGTTCACTAGGTTGTCCTCAGAACATCTCACTGCTACGTGTGTTACGGTCATCGCACAGATTCGCACACGCATCTAAGGATCAGAGAGAGAGACTGTGTGCTTATGTGCTTGTGCACCAGTTCTTGGTTCAAGCTACGCACAAATCTACTCTAATGATATGGAGATGTTAAATACTGTTTGTGTTTGCAGTAAGGAACCTGAGAAGGCGAATTTGGCTCTTTGGGAATCTGCCTAAATGTTGTGTGTGTAAGAGCTACTGATATACCTGTAGAAACCCCGATCGTAGTTGGTGTGATTAGGTTCGATGGTTGAGTTCTCCAAAATTAACAGTGTCCTGGCTAATACAATCAGTAATGTCTTAACCGTAGCCAGCTCCAACAACAAAGATTAGTTGTAAGGTAAGATGGATGTTTGTGCTCTGTACTGAGACGTTTGAACCTCGTTCCTGGTTTGTGTGGACGGTAGTATCAACCGAGACAAGAAACCATTTCATGCGATAGTAGAATCGGGGGCGGTCGAAAATATTGCTGAAAACGAACTACAGTCAGTATAGTGGTCTGCAAAAAACGGAAATAGCGGAAAAACTAGTTGACTATGCTGCATATCTGCACTGAAGATAATAGCTGAAACCGACTGAAGATGGATGAGTCAAATTTGTGCCTCGGAAGAATTATTAGATCGAACATTTTCACAGTTGCCTCAGTTGCCCAGTCCAGATATATGAAACAGACCAGTTGCGCACGTGATGTTGTGTCCCTTTTTATCTACGAATCTATGTGGCGATTGAAGCACATTATGAATATGATGAGTTCACGACCGCCTTGATGGAATGGGAGGCCTTTATCAGGATGCAATAGACCAGATGAGTCTATGTGTACGGTCTTTAAGTAGATGTGAGCTTCAGTTGTTTCAGGATGCAATGCTTGGAAAGCGGTTCTATGATAAATGTGATACATTTTCGAAGCTTTCACTGCAGACACCAAAGAGCTTTACAAACCTCAGTTCCCATCTGCCGCTGATAAACAGTGAAGGCCCCTAAATGGCAGAAAGCACATGCCAAACAAGCCAGCTCAATATGGCATCCTGTTTTGGATGTTAGTAGACAACAAGACAAAATTTGTGTACAACATACTGCCAAACCCTGAAGCCTATGCCAGTAAGCTAGGAAACGGACACCCATTGTCAGATGGCGTAGAGCTACTTATCACGACAGGATTGGCCCATACGGGATAAAACATTACAACAGATAGGTTTTCACAAACCCGAGATGGGAAAACAAACCAAACCAACACGGAGGGACTAGTTCGGAGACCGCACGAATCACTTGCACTGAGTTTCTCGTAAAGTCGAAAGAACTATCTTCGGGACTGTACATGAATGTGTTTCTGAATGGAATCGATAAAAAGAGAAATCAATTCCACGAGTGGAGGCAATGAGTCTGAGTTGAGCAGCTGGGAATGAATGTAAGGCCTAGAGCTGACTTCAACTTCGGGCTCACATCATTGTAAATGTGGTCACCTATGAATGGTTACCCAGAAAGGTTTATAGATATTCACAGTAGACCATTCCTAAAAGGTAACCCAACCCAAAACGTCAAAAAGGCCATCTACAACAAAAAGATGAATGCTTTTTCGTTATCAGATTGAAAAATATTATACAGGTATCNACAGGTATCTTACTTTCCTCTCTTCATCAGAGACCTGTCCTCGAGAACACACTTCGTTTGTGCATTATAGCTGTTCCTGTACTCCAATGTTGCTTTGATAAAATGACCATTCGCCATAACAAAAAACCTTAATTTTCAGCATTTTTGTTCAATTGAAGTGTTATTTCCAACCCCTTCAGTCATCAACTATGGATGTCAGTTGTGTCCTTGTTATTTCATTCGACAGCTGAAACGGAGACGAAATTTAATTGGNAACACCAGCGATTAATTGGAGAACGGTTTAAAAATGACCGCTTGACTGTTCTAGGACTGAGAGTAATTCCCGATTTGCGATAGATGGGTAATCTGTCGACTGAGCAAATAAACCACTCGCTGTTATGGTTATGGTTATTTAAGTTTCTGACGGTGCCAATTGGGTCATCGGGAGCTAACCCCTTGCTGATTTCAATGTTGGTGGATAGTGTGTCAAATAGAGAAGAATAAGAGCTATTCGGGGCGCACTATAGCGAGTACACATGTAGAAATTATCAGAAAAAAGTTGCAGATTCCAGCACACCGGTTAGAATTCACGCTTAACTGAAAAAGTTCAACAGGAAAGGAGAGAGAGAGGAAGCTACTGATTTATGGATTAAGACATACTCCATCTTCTGCAGAAAACTATTCGCAGAAGTAATGTTGAAACCAGGGGACGGGGAGATGTGTTGAAAGAGGAATCTGATTATGCTTAGGTTAAAAATAAAATAAGGTGGATTGAAGATGATAGTACACATAATCAGTGTTCGTGATAGAACCACGAAATTTTGATGGTGCCACGCTCGAAGTGAGTATTTTCACACTGTAAGCTGTGGTTTCATGCTTGTTGTTGGAGACGGTGACTTTTGTTTTAGAACTTTGATTGGTGGATCACATAATACCGAGATAGGCAGAGCATGGCGTTGAGCCGATCACTGGTGGAGCTGTAAACCATCAGTAAATGCGTTTTAGCGTGATTTGGAAGTCGATCTGGTTAGATCTGAGCATCACTAGGCAGCGGATAAATTCTAGATCAGTGGTATGCTGGTCTAGTGGGACTTGAACAACTTGGTAGCCCTCCATCGCCGGGTAAATGATCTATCTAATCGACGGTAAGACCAAGCAACGTTGAAGATAGTGAACATCCTTGTCGTACTACCGACTTCAGTTTGGAGGGTTAACTGATTCCTAAATAGTACTCAAGCAATTGAAGTTTGAACTTATGGTCATAACAATGTGTTAACATTTTAACCATCTCTTGTAAAAAGCAAGTCCGAACGTCATTTTTCATTCGGTTTTCCATTCCACTATAATAATTTAATTGGACAACAATGATTATGGGTTCCAGTACAGTGAACGCCTGATTTCAGGAAGCTCACAAGTACTACAGGAGTGAATTTCCCGAATAATTCAGGTTTAATCGCTCTTTATCTAGTTGTTCAGCCCAGAAGTCACTCTTGACGATTTACCATTGACCTGACTGTCAAATGACTGAAACTATAATCACGGCATGGAAAAGATACAAATGATTGTGATGTATTCGGCTCAGACAGGCTAGGTGTTCTGTTTTAACAACATGACTGACACATCGTCAGATTTTTACGATGCGAAAGTAACGCGTGCAATTAAACGTTCAGAGGAGATGTATGGTACTATTGGGCTGAAACGAAATCCGTTCTTGAGTTTGACTCTGGTTAAAACACCAGAGAATCAAGGACCGCAGAACTGTTTGCCGCACATAACAGCGGATGAAGACAGCTCATTTTGCTACGCTGTGGTGTGCCTCAGACCACAGTCCAACGAAGCCTTCAGTCATATTCGGTAGCACTCAAAGAGGGCTTTTTTTCTTTATAGGGAAATTAGTTCATTTTGATTGCACAGGATTTGGATACACCCGGTTCGATAGGAAACGTCTGACTACCGAAGCACCAATCACTTTTGGGGTTACCAGGGAATGCGATTGGTTTAATCCACTTGAAGTTACAACGGTATCAACCGAATATGCAAAGGTATCGTATTAATCACCACCAATTCGGAGTCCAGTGTTTAATTGGAGCCCAGATTCAATTTATCAGTTCGCTTGAACAGCTGTTGGTTATACCACGAGAGATATCGGATCCGAAGACTGAACTACAGAGGGACTCTACAAGTGTAATATTTCAAAGTTTTGCAATAAAAACACAAGAATTCCATTCGTTATAGGAGTGCTGCTCGAGATCTGATTAATGGGCGAATCTGATTTTTAATGCAAATTTACATCAGTGCATTGCAGAAAGTATATCCCAGAATGAAGTTCATCCCGCGCGGAGGAGGGATAGCTTGATCCAAGTAAAGTGAAGAGCACCACTGTGGCCAGTCAACCCTTCCAGATGACACCACTCAAGCTCCTACGCGTTCCAGTTTCTGGACATTGGGCCATGGACCAGCAGTATGGATCAATCAACCGCCGTACAGTTCAAACAGAAGTAGTGAGACCCGAAGATCGAGAACGGTGATGGGCTGATATTTGCTTAACCAATGATATTTCCATTTGCATATTATTTAATCTCATCCATCATTATCATCGTACAGCGACATACAGTGAAGTTCGCTTCACTGTTCGCTACCAAGCTCATAATGTACACAAATCAAGTGATAAAACATAAAATGGAGAGGGATTGGGCCTAATTGGAGGGAGGCAAAGAAAAGGAACCTCTACGGTCAAAACACAGTACACAATCTACGTGTTCATGCATACCTTTTTTCAAGCATTCTGACCTGATAAGAAATGATAACATGAACGCCACTGCTACCGGCTAGTCGCCATATCTTTCAGTGTCTTCAATCAGCCAGTTGCAGAGTCTTTTGGACCCCAACTTGGAAGACGAGAGACACCGATTCTACCTAATCACTCAGTGCATTTATTCATGCCTCGCTTCCACGTCATCTATTGACCTCCACGCGGTTTCTTCCAACCTGGATCCGCAAGTGTGAATAAGGCGCGGTGCGGTAGACGATGGCTGGGCATGCGCAATACGTGTCCTAACCAGCGAAATCGACTAATCTGAATCTGATGGGACCACCAATTCTCCATCGAATCATTACCAAATACGCCTCACCTCAGAGTTGCTTACAAACTCGCTCCATCCAACCCGCGCCAAACTACGTAAACGTTTGCAGTCGAATACTTCTAGACGACGAATATCTTCCACGCGCAAAATTAGGGTGTCGCAACCATAGAGCAGAACTGACCGCACACTGGGGCAGTAGACACGACCTTTCAGTTTCAACGAAACATCGCGCCTGCACTAAAGATGTTTCAGCCCTTCGTAAGCAGCTCGTGCCTTGGAAATGCGGGAGGTTACTTCATTGACTATGTAACCGTCATTTGAAACGCGACTACCTAAGTAGATGAAACATTCCCCTACAACTAATTCTTGACCATCAAGCATCAGAGCTGGGGTTGACGAAACCCAGTCTTGTAGCATCACTTTGCACTTTGAAGGTGCAAAGCACATGCAGAAAAGAGCAACAGAACTTGTTAATCTGTCACGAGCTTATTACGCATCCTCCATAGATTCAAACAGGCATACGATGTCTGTTGTATNACCAGCAAGCGTGACCCACGAGTGGAACCGTACGACCCAGCGAGAGAGAGCAGTACCCGGCAAGAACGATTGCGGTGCCCCAAATCGAGACCCAGAGAAACGGTAACGGAGAAAGCGCCCACGAACCACTACGATCCCCAGAGCCCGACCAGACAGAAGAGGAAGACAGGACCTTCAGGCAAGCTTGTGTATTTGGCTCAACCAAAAAGGTCGATCAAAGCGGACAGCTCATGCGTTTATATACAGTTTCGGGACCGGCCATCACTGACCTTGTGAATTAGCTCGAAAGTAGTGGTTTACAGAGAAATGGCCCAATCAGGATCGAGCATGACCGGTGGTGCAGGATTAATCTTTCTTGGTGCGAAAATTAGGAAATTTAAATTTTATAAAAATAATCACAAGAATAGAGAAAAATCGGGCGAAATAGTCACTTTTAAGGCGGAAAAAGTGGTTCATACATCAATGTCATCAGCGTATTTTAAATCGCACAGTTTTTCTTCGGCTGCCCATTAAACACCTACGTTTTGGAGACCACTAAGTGCGTTCTCCAGTACTTTGTCTACGACGAAATTGAACAGAAATGGCGAAATAGGGCGTTCTTGACGGACACCGCTCTTGGTTTTGAACGATTTACTTACCCCACCGTAGACCCTTAGGCTACCAGAAGTATGCAGATACAACGACCGCAATAGGTTTACATACTTCCGCGGCATTCCTTTGTGGAGCAGCGACCCCAGAAGAGCTTCACGGTCAACTAAATCGAAGGCTCGTTTCAGGTCAAGGAACATTGCGATTGTTGGCCGACGGTGTGTGTGTGTGTGACGCACTTCGAGGACTTGACGCAGAATGAAGATTTTGTCGATGAACCGTGACCTGGTCAAAATCCGGCTTGTTGTTTGCGGATATTCCTCTCCCTTAAGGGTGTCAGGTGGCGAAGTATCACAGAATTCAATACTTTTGTGATTATCGGAACTAAACTTATCCCACGATGGTTAGTGCAATTGTTGCGTGATCCTTTCTTGAAGATCGGGACGATCAACGATCCACCCCAGGACAAAGGGATACGCTCCTTCTTCCAAATGCTACGAAGTAAGCTAGTAATTGAGTAGACAAGAGAATCACCGCCCACCTTGAAAAGAATAAGGAGAAGCCCATTAGGTATGGCTGTATTTCCTTTCTTTAATGATTAAATGTAGCTTTGTACTTCCGATTTTGATGGGAGCTCGCATTTTACTTCGCACGGGGTTTTCGTCGCAATTGCTGGAATGATCACATTAGCACTGGGCCAACTGAACTGTTCACTAAAATACTCTACCCAGCGATCAGGTCGTTGTTCTTTATTGTGGATACTCTGTCCACTTTTATCGCAAATGGTCTCACTGACCGGTATGCGATGACTTCGATGCTGCGTATCAGGTAAAATAGTCTTTACTATTCCCTGATGCAGAAACTACCTCCATTTCATTAGCTTTTTTGGCCCACCAATTTTCGCAATCGTTCCGGCGACACCGGTCTTTATGCTGATCCTGGCAGATCGGGATCTTTCGCTTTTGATCCATCAGGATTACTGACTCCTGAGAGATCCAATGCCTTCGACGAACTTCGGGCTCAATCCCACAAGCAAAGTTTGCTGCTGATTGCATCGCAAATCCAATCTGATTCCACTGTTGGTTTACTCTACCATGTCGCGGTTCTCCTAGCTCCTGTCCCAGTTTCTCCTCACAACATGCGCAGACAGCTGGATCGCGCAGACGATAATGAGCTAAATGAGGAGGCGATTTCTGTTGATGACCGACGAGTCGAAGAGTGAAGCATAACAGAACTAGTGCGTGGTCCGACTCAACGCAGGTGGTCCAATAGGATCTGCAATTTTGTACAGAACCATGCCAACGATAGCTTACAGCTATGTACTCAGCTTCGGTCAATATGCCCGTTGAACTAGAACACCATGTAGCAGTTCGACGAGAGCTGTGTCGAAAGTTGGTGCTAGATAAGAACATTCGGTGATCAGCGCAGAACTGAAGTAGTCGATCACCGTTGTCTGTTCTCTGGGCGGGGAGGGCGAAGTCCCCTCCTAGACAGGCTTTGGAAGAGCTCAGTTTTCCAACCTGCGTATTAAAATCACCTGCCAGCACTATAATGCCAGAGCTGCGGCTCAACTGAATCAGTTCGGCGAGTTTGTCGTGAAATTCATCCTTTTGTGAAGCGGGACTGCAGTTGGTTGATGCATACGCGGGAATTATGAATAAACACCTTTTGGTGTTGCTACCCTTCCGAACACTAAATGATCTTTGTAGCCGCATGGCCACAGATGACTATTGACTGGCATCCAAACTATCGTAGAGGCTTCAGCTTCATCGTTTAGTACGATACCTACATCAAGCTGACCCAGTGAGCGGGCTTCGTCGTCTCCTGATGTGCGAAGGAATTACCTCGAGGACAGGCCTGGTGCACTCAGGTGGCTTATAATACTAGGATCCTGAATTCGTGTTTCGGATACACAACAAACATCGATTTCTGGAGACTCAATTGTATGCGCAAGACACGCCTATTGATCCACCTGCATAAGGGTCCTCACGTTGAAAGCCTTCAGATTGAGAGATTGACAAGGCTTCAGAATCTGCATTTTAATTACAGAAAAACTAGTTGCAGTTTCATTTGGCAACGACCTTTGGCGACTGACGACCAAGTTGTCTGAGGGAATATTACGGGTCGGAAGAGGAGGTAAAGGGATAGGGTTGGGTACGGAAGGCAACGATTTAAACAAAGGTTGGGATATCCCATTGATTTCTTTCAGAAAACGAACCGCTACTTCTGTGACCTTTTTCCTGAGTCTCATTGATGGAAGATTTCAGCATATAAGTACTAGTGCGACAGAGTGTTTCAGTTGCATCCGTAATTTGTGATTCGTAATCCTACTGCAAATACTTCACCAACACAATTCTTTCAATCTCGGGCAACATTACCACCAGTAAGAACTCGTCGATCAGATTGAGAATCAAGTTTCGGACTTCAGTGACAGAACTGCCGTGTGCCATCCAGTCGACTCTAAAGTAGCCGTGTAGTCTGATTCACTTCGTCTAAGCACACTATGGCACACAATAACATAGTAGCACATCGTTCTGCACAATAGAATATGTTTCCCAGAGGGCAGTAATCCCTGAGGTTTAGGGATAATATAAAAGAGATTAAAAGCTTGCAATAATCAATGGTGTGATCAGCCAGCTTGTGTGTGTGCCTATCATCATCAAAGGTACACGTCCCCAGTGAACATGAACGTGATTTATACAATAAATCAGTGAAAACTGGGCAAGATTAACTGTAAATCTTTTATGGAACAAACACAGAAATGGGAGGGATAGAGGGTGAATGTTTACTGACTTAAACTCCCAATGACCTTGTTTCATGCACCACATGTATCGTTATCGTTATGCGACCGAGATTTCGTATTGGTTCCTTGCCCCCCATGGTTCAGGTAAAGAAAAGTGCAGGCATACTCCTCTATAGGCATCACAACAGGTTTGTCATGTTGATTAAGAATGCGTCTGCTTTTGTCGAGTGGTACTGGCTTATTTACTTTGATCTGCTTTCAGAGGGTGTAGATAACTTCAAACGGGCCGTTGTCCGTTTGGCGGCCAGTTTCTGTCAGATAGATCCACTTTGGCTATTATCCAACTAAGCATGCCTTGGCTAAGATCGGACCCTGGGGAAGCCTATTTGGTGCTTCACGTGACACAGGCCCCAGTTATCACAATGTACGGAGGTCAAACACGGGCTGATGTTAAAATGAAGTGAATCTGCAATTTGGGCCGACCGTATTCGAATGCGACCACAGGTGACGATTTACATCGCTGATTATTAATTCCAGGACAATTTATTTCTTTTCCTTTCGCTTCCTTTTATTGTATTAACAGACAGTTTTAAAAAAGTGGGAAGTGGTTAAGCAAAAGGCTGCCATACAACCGATGACTTTCAAGATATCCCAATGTTAGCTATGACTGGTTTGCCATTGTATGACCTTTCAAAGAACTAATTGTGCTGGCCCCATAATCTTCATCTGTTCATGTTATGCCATCTCGCCTTGGTTCGGGAATCTTGACTATATAGTTCGCTGCAGGGTTACGAATGTTTTCTTTGCCACCAGTAAGTACTGCAAAGGGTCTTGTGATGTGAACCAGCAGTCTTTTTCGTGTCATCTCACGTGATCGTTTTTGCACGTCCTCCACGAAAATGTGTATGTGTACTTATTGATTGGGCCACTGATCACAACTATGCACGCCAGCGAAGTTCGATTCACGTGATTCGCAATGCGCAATTCTCAAATCATCTGATCTCACATTTGAACGTGTAGTTTAGTCTATCAATTATTTCCTAAGTTTAGTATAGTGTTATAATCAGATACAGATTCAATGACTTCATTTTGGTCAGGGGTTGCACACATAATGTTAACTAATGTTTTCCTATATAATGTTTTCAAACGTGTGACTTGGATGAATCTGAAAACAAGTTCATTCAGATACATAGTAATGCTTAACCACTCATTCAAACCAATTGCATAATTAACATCAGCATCGATTCCTTCAAATTAATTGATGCGATCCCTCACGTGCCATTGATTGATCGTTAGAGCACATTCATTTCAACTCATACTCAGCTAAAGATCATTGTACGATTTTAATCCTGATCACTCTTATTGGATGTAACCTGTAGTCTCGTCTATTTATCTGTTTTTGATTTTCTCTCAACAATACATTTTTATTTGCATTTCCTCACCTGGTCGATTAATGAACCACAAGCATTTGACTTATCCAGAAAAATAGGGAAATCTTGCCTTCAAACCTTCCAAGAAAATGTATCCCCACTAACTCCTGAATATGAAATTTATCGGTTCGATTGAGATAAAGAGAGATAGTGAGCACGCCGGACTTGTGAACCACGATTCAAAGACGTAAGACCTGACCGCCTAGACACCGACCTTAAGCGGAGTGCGGTCTTTATACATCGCTCCGTTGCCTTACTAGCCAGGCTTTGGCTAGTCAAAGGCTTTGAATGTGGATCGATGAGAAAATCAGCCTTTTGGTTTGGGCTACCCGGTGGTATACAACCCACAAACAAAGTCTGGATGGATATTTTAGTCACCAAGATGATTCGTTTAGCACAAAATCTGAATCCCAAAAAGAGTAACATACAACAGCACTGCGTTGAGTCTAAACTACATGTTTAGTTTAGGTATGATAATTGAATAACCGTAGGGTTTGGGGAAATTGGGATCAGTGTAGTGGATGGTCCGATACCCTGAATGATGTGTGTCTCAGTGTCGTAAACAATGTCAGCCAGGTATTTCCTCATTTTACACGCAAAATTTAGCTTAATACTACTGTCAAATTGTCACCTCTTGCACTTACTCCTCCGCCACTGGTCAGTCGAATGGGTAATTAAAAGATAGACCTCAAAACTGGCAAGCGAAAACGTAAAGTTACTGACTGTGTCAACTAAAAACTGAACCTTTATGAAAACTTAATCGATCAATTTAATTGCTCCGACGGCTGGTCTGCAAGTATTGATGTGTCGTAACCATGGAGACAGTGTGGATCGCCACCATAACTACCCCATAACTCATTCTCTCCCTCTCTCACTGATTTTAGAGATAGGATTTGATCGGTCACGTATATAACTTTCGAAAAGTAATTGCTCAGATCGTTACATCTTTAGGATAAGAAACCTTATTTGAAGTATGTAGATCACTTTAAAATACTTATATTTTTGCTACTTTGATTTATATTTCGGTAGATTCAATCGATTTGCACCGCAGGTAAGATAAATCCATACAAACTGGACGAAACAGTTGTCAAGATTTGGCACTGATGAGTCACAGGTTACCAGTGCTTGAAGACTCCACCTCTCAAAGGCTGAATGTGCAATATTTATCTGCTTAAACAAACCCACACTTAAATTTCACTTCGACTAACACTTATTTGAAAGTATTGGTTCAAAAACGTTTATTTTTATTTTTCCGTTAGCAAGAGCGAAGACGGATGCTTCCACATGACAGGTTTTCTTCTAATCAACCCAGTCGGTACAAAGTAAAATAGTCTGTTGTATTAGACAATTGTTTTTATTTTAAGATGTCTGAAATTTGGCAAAAACTTCGCCCACCCAATCGTGAGAGAAAACTCAGTTCACCAATTACTCCGGTAGCAATTTGAACGGTTGCGCTAGAAACGGTTATGCGAACAACACAAGATGCCATCTCTTGAACTTCATTTCATCGTGATAAAGAACTGAACGACAAGATCCGGTAGACGAAGTGTCGAGTTGCCATCAGATATTTGCTACGGGAGACCCGGAGTTCTTATTTAATCAAAAATTATTGAGGTTGAGTGATGACTTCGATTGCAGGTCCTATCAAAGGATATATTTGACCGTACACCGAAACGGAGGCCGATTGGCAAGTCTACTGTGATTTTTAAGTAAAACACCATGGAGTTTTGATTATTAGTTTTGTGAATACATGCTTGCTTCCCCACTTGGTTGTACTGCTCCCCAGTGATTATCCCCGCTATGTTGAAAAGACTTCTATTTACTGGTGAGATCTCTAGGACACATCCCGAAATGTAGGGGCATCGTCAAAGACAAAGTTGTACACTCTGCCAATGCATTTTCAAAAGCTGTATTGAAGTCATACACACGCTCAAGGTTTGAACTTTTATTTGCACATACCTCTTCATACCGTAATTCTGTTTTACCATGTATCGTACAGAATTACAGAATTACGTAATTGTTTGCTTAATTAACAAAGAAGATATCTACTGATTTCAGCTTCATTTTATATGATTTTGCAAATTTGCATCCCAAAATGTGGTGTCAAATGCCGAAAATTCACCCATCCGGGTGCATAAAGCTACTACTACTTTCGCACAACTTGTCCAAAGCCGTATCACGGTCTGTGTATATATAATCATTGACCCAGTGAGCGGTATCAAGCTCATACGAAACCAGTAGTCTATCATTCACTGATGGATTGATCATACAAGCCTATTGGCACGCATGACATTGTTAATGTTACACTTACAAATACCGTTGCTGTCGTGAAGCTGTATTCTCGTTCGGAATGTGAAGCAGAATGCTCCCCCAAAACGAATACACAAGCCAGGGGAAAACGAGGCTGTCTCTGGACGAGTCGCACAACCAACCTGCAACGAATAAGAACCAAAAGCGTACCAACCTCGGAGTACAGTGAGAAATGAAATCGGTGCGTCATCCAGCGTGGTACATCGAAGAAAAACAAAGATTTTCCTGTCTGCCGGGAAATCTGTACTCTGTTTACATTAGTTCATGGGTGGCAATCAAAAGATCTCGCAACGTGATAAAATTTAAGTCACAGAAGAGATATCCTTTATCAGCGTGTCAACCTATAAGAGAATCTGTCGATAGTTGTACACAAGCATCCTAATGCATCCATATGTAACCGCTTAAAGCAGTCCAAAACAGCACATGCCATCACTGATAAATGAATATGTTAGGTGCAAAATTCAGTTGTTGCTTCCAATTTGTCAGGATCACATGATTGTGAAATGTTCTAGTTTGGCAACCAATCGCTCCAGCTTGCAATTACCTACTTGTTTCGGTCACTTGTGAAGGACCGGAGATGATATTTCATCAACAGTTATCCGTCACACAGTCCTCAAACTAGGGGTCTTATGTAATATACATATACACCGGCTATCCAGTTCACCCATTTCAAAATACGGATTGACGACAGAAACAATATTACAACATATCACCCACACGTTTGATATACTTCTACATTGTCAATCATAGGATTGAGAGCGAGAAAGAAAAATGTAAACAGTTCTGATCAACCCGATCAAATTTGTATGAGTAGGTTTCCCTAAATCGTAACTTCACGTTATATGAGCACGCCAAAACGTGAATAGCCATTACGTCATAACTTGAAATGGAAATGACGCGTGACACGATGCCAACGTATGCAAGCAAGCAAGCACGCACACAAATGGTATCAAATGGATGATGTGGAAAGAACATTGATTTAAAAAGGTGGATCGATTAGGACCACGATCATTCACTGACAACAATCGAAAATCTTTCGTTAGTTCGTTCAGACAGTTGAAGTACGCTGTCGAACGTTTGAATGGATCGCTTAAACATTTCGCCTTGTGGAAGAGAGGTGCATCATCATGCTAAAGAAACAAGCCACTTGGTTGGGGCGGCTACAGAAGTGCACACATCAAGACATATTGTACCGAGAAGGCGGATTGGCTGGCAAGCGTTTATTGATCCAATTCAAAACAACCGGTGTACGCGTTGAATTATATACAATCAATTCTTAACCGGCGGTAGGATGATTCATGCCTCATTCTGTTGGTTAATTCCTGTTGGTTTTGGTCCGCACTTGATACGTACATTGCCTCTTCTTCCGCGTGCCGTTCCAACTGGTTTAACCTGATCGTTGCGCGAACTATGTTAATCGACACCTCCGACGTTGTGGTATTCGGGGGATATCTTTCTGGCTAGATGCGGATT
>UZAN01046955.1:0-22076 GCA_900618425.1 Echinostoma caproni
TGGGCCAAGCCATGGTGGAAATTACCGACTTGGATGATGCTACTGTGCACAAGCGACGCGGACCAGCGACATCAAGAGACAAGCGAGGGAGATAGTCAGTTGCATACCCCATCAGCACAACCGACGGAGCCGCATCAGTCAGATGTGCAGAAACTACCAATCAAAAGAGAAGGACACCGCCAGGAACAGGCGGGGCCAACGATTGCAGTCCGCAGGTCTAGCCGTCAGGCAAGCCAGATTGACGAGGCACTTTTGAGGGAAGAGAGTTGTGGTGATCCAGACATACGTGACCACAATCCATGCACGACTAGGTACAGCTTCATGTCATCCAATCCCCTTTCAGGAAGCTCGACCAATGGTACACCGGGCGAACATGACATCCGAGTTAGCACATATGATACGTCGGTGCAAATGGCTATGTGATTAGAGGATGCTCGTTCAACCAATCATATGGACTACTACATTCTATAAAACATGGTCTAATTCCATCAATAAACATAAGCATTGGCTGCTATCAATTCCTCGTGTATTTCATTGGTATTCGCAGTTCAGGTTAGAGCCAATTCAGTTCTGAGCAGTACATTACGGGTTCTCGTATTCCTAAATTCAATACTATTCCGATTACTACAGCGGTACTTCATGAGTTGCGTGTTGGTAATTGGCACTGTTGCCATCATTCGTTTAATTCTGGGTTAAATTTGTTCTATTTTCGCTGGTTAGACGACACTAAAACTAATACCCGATTCATGACCAACTAAACGTTTTCCTTTCTCAGTTTCCAGTTTACCTTTCTCAGACCCTTGATTGATGGAGTAAGACCTTTCTATGGTTCGGTAAATTATCATCGATTTTAGTAACTGCTAAGAATTCTGGAAAGAGTAACAGCTTTTGCCATTTCGGTTTTCACCTCACTCAGCAAAGAAAGATGAATTCCCACGAACCTCCATGAAAGGAAAAAATAGAATATGATGAACCGGTTCCGTTCTTACTAGCACTGACGTTGGACTGTGTTATATAATTGATTAGTTATTGATCCTAAGTTCGATGCAGGTTAACCAAGATACACCCACTTTACCGATTTCCACAAGTAAAGTCAGAAGGAGCCTTAGAAAGATATCAGAAAATCGTGACTGGATAGTTTCCTTACCATTAAGTGAGGAAGGTGTGTAACATTTTCTGATATACCGCAAAGGATAACCAATATGAAGGAAATATATGCATCAGTCGATTCAGTAACTGGGAAAGTCAACGATTACCACAGTTTATTCGTAGCGTACTGTCTGACCCACATTAGTATAACTGAGAATAAAAGCAATCAAAGACCGCTAAGCAAGAAACAAATTGGGTTTTACGAGCTGCTTAAATTAAAGCAACCGCAATCATTACACTTGGGTGGTAATGTGGTGCACATGTATCTGTCAACTACTATGACCTACAGCGCACTTAAATTCAAAAATATGAAATCGGCTCCGTGGATGATAGTCCGTCATACTGATGATCGATTTTGTTGTTGTGATGATTCAACTATCCGAGCTAACGACAGCCTAAAAGCTACGCGTTACAGTTTCAGGACAACGAATCAGACGCAAACACTGTGCAAGCAATGCGGCTTGTCAATGATATGTCTTTCCACATACCATTTGATCCGATTGATTTCTTTCAATTAACCAACAGCTACTTCTGTGGTCTTCTTCCTTTGCCTATCGGCGTCGGTACATTTCGGTAGACGATTACCGGAACGATTCCATGATTTCACTACGATCATGCTTCCAATTCGCGGTTCACCTCAATTTGGATTACTACAGTTGGTATGCTAAATGTAATGACGTGAACTTCGGTGACGAGAAAATTCAAATCTCAAAGAAATCTATCGGGGTGTAACTTATCAACTATTCGATATTTAAATTGTTAAAAGTGACTATCCGGTACTTCTAGTGATATCAGCTTTCCGCATCTCCAAGGAAAGGGTTTGTATCAAAAACCATTTTATCAGGGACATAACTAAAATCCTCTTGGCTTTCTTGTGCTGTAACAAGTGGCATTATGACTGTACCAAATCCCAATATTTTGAGTGATTCGGTTTACACAGAAATTGTAGAAAAATTGTGAAATTAATATCAATTGGAGAATCAAAATTTGGAATTTCTCTATGATTCCAGCATTTATCGACGAAGTAAAATCTCAAAATGCTTCATAAAGCGCATGCGATCGATGAACATGGGCTGTGGGTACGTGGTTTGACGGTAAGATTGAGCCGCATAGTACTTGCAATAGTCTATCATGTGGCGCACTTTTGCAACCGAAAGCGCAATGCTGTCGGTGCGCCATATGTCAGACTCAGTATACAACCGGCAACAAACACATTGCGGATATTTCAACCGCAAACCACACGTGGACTGAACACAAGCAAACAACCAACAGATAAGAAATACTGAGAATTTCCGCATTGTATCAGGTCTTTGCATGAGTGAACATGACCCCGTTCCACGTGTATCGATCTGTGCGGAGAAAAGGCCTGAGTATGATCGATACGGTTGATACTGGAGTTAAATGGTTCAACGGCAAAATGGAGCACAATCATCAAATAAGTTATTTCATACATCTTCAAAAAAATTTACTTTTCGACATTTGAAAACGCTGGGGGAAATGTGTTCAAAATTGTAACCAATCTTCTGTAAATCACAGACGACCGTGGTTACGCTTAATCTTTGAAAATTCTGAAAATGTACTCTTTGGAAACTACCTGAAACTCAACCCTTAGTTCGATAATCCCTTACTCAGTTGTGTCCGTGGTGGATTGCCGTTAAAGCTGAGTTTGTACCTGATTAGATTGTGTAAAATTGGAATTCATATTTGATGAAAAAACTGGTGCGGTTAGTGAAACTCGGCGGACGTTTCACACGACAGACAAACGTGACGTTTATTACAATTAATTTTGTCTGAAATACGTTCTTCTGGGAAACGTAGGCTTGATTAAACCAGTAGGTATAATAAACCGTAATCTTCTGGTGTCACCCACACTCCTGTCCACAGGTCTGAACGTTGAAAATCGGGGTCGTTTCTGTTATACCCGTTATACACCTGAGATTTTTAGCAAAACGGTCGGAGTCAGAGACTTGAATAAATATCAGTTTCCTCAAGCAAACTGGCGTTATACCATACGACCCTACTCTTCCTATTGACTTCAATTTCTTCTTTTAGGCACCATAAATGTACAATCACAAGTGAGGCAAAAAAATCAACATAAACTAGTGTAATCAACTTTCGTGATTGCTTAGATCAGGGTCGTGGTAATTGAAGATTGATACGTCCGATTGTCCTATTTTCACGATCCCCTAAGATGTTGTGTTTATCTTTTAAAGAAGTTTGTCCGTTAGCAAGTCCACCCAAGTTTAGGACTTCGATGCGGATTGAACAACCGCGATCTGCTGTAGTCGTTAAATAGCACATCCTATCGACTCAGTGTTCATCGGCTTTCACCTGTGTCGGAACACTATCACAGTTGCTACCCCAATGACACGAATCGTTCTTCATTATGCAAACTGCACAAAGTACAAAATATATCCACAGAGTAAAATACAATTTCCATTATTTTTTCTGTCATACATATTCCCCATATCAATCAAGTGACGTTTGATCACTGAAACAACGGGATAGCTTTTCCAAATAGGCACTTTTCTATAATTATCGGATGAAAACATTGAAGTTGTTTTTTTGTTCGATGAATCTTTCACAATAAGATTCGAGAGTGAAATCTATTTTCGATTGTTGAAACACAGGAAAATAGCAATCTAGATGACAAGGTAAGATTGCGACCAGCCCCAAGAGAAGGGCTAATACCGCGAGATTGAATTACGCATTGGACAACACTTAGAATTAGTCGTAAATTTGGCGGAATTTTGAAATATCCGGTAAAATCGGTCCGATTGTTACGGCTTTCTGCAATTCGTCCAAACTGTTCCACATAGCATCGATGCAGTATGCGTTTGCGTCTGGCATACCCTTCACGTTTTGGGTCAATTGGACAAGTTGCTTTAGACCGGGCCCCACGGTACACGATAAAGAGGAGAAGTGTGATTGAAAAAGTTCCACCGCTTGTTGCAACCGTTCTGAAGGTGATGTGTTATCAGTCAGTTCGAGCAGATGGCTCAGAATCATCGGTCTGGGATATATGGTCTCATGTTTGCAATCATTCACAATGGATGAATCATCATTGCGGGCACAGGCTCTTATGTGTCCATCCAAGTGATTCAATACAACCGGGCACAGCCACTTGGTGATCAGACAGCTTTCTAGTCGATCAAGCGTTTCTGGATCTGTGCACTGATGCAACCAACTGCCTAGAGCATAGAAAATGAGTACCACAGCCAAATGAAGACATTGCTGACGATATTTCGATTCAGAAAGATGCGATCCGGTTGAGTAAAAGTTAGAATGCATTACTGATTCTGAGTGAAGGAACTCGGTACAGCACGGCATGGATGCCGTGCCGTCGTGTACGTTTCGAACGATGTGAAATGCCGCATCCAAAATGTGAAATTCCACATCGCGGCTGGTTGATTTGGAAGCAGTGTGGATCAGTGAAGAATGAAGAGTATTGATAAGAATCTCGGAATTCACCGGTAATCGATGCACAAATAGACCCAGTAATGAATTTGCTGCGTACACCCGGGCCTAGGATAAAGGTAGAGTAAAAGAAACAGGATAAATTATAAATCAATAAACAATATGTATTGAATGAATTCAATATGTCGCTGGTATACTCCGGGAAATAATATATAATTTGGTTTTTTGATAGTTTAGCCCATGCAGAAATAGAACAACTGCATAATAATTCACATCATTTCTCATTCATATCACATCTATTCTCACATATATTTCTCCATTAGATGATAACCTATCAATTGTATATTCTCATAAAAAAATTACCACATCTCACAGTAAAACTGGGTCAGAGAACACAAATTGGTTACAAATCAAAATTGGTCCTTCCACATAGGAATCGGTTTCGTCTGTTCTTGTGGTTTATCGTGTCAAGCTATAGACTGAAGATAGGTGGCCACAATTCTCTGCGGCTGTTTGAATGAATAAAAAGACAGCCATCGTTCATTTCACACGTGCCATGCAAGCGCTTTGCTGAAAAGTGTGGCTATGTGGACAAATCGGTTGTGTTCTAAATATGATGCATATATATTTGTTATATACATATATACGTATATGTTATATGTACTCATATGCAGTCTTGTATTAGTGTAAACAACATAAGCACAGGAAGCAAACTACCTACTACACTATGAGAATGAGTTCAAGGAAAGTCAAACAAGTAAATCAAACCGGTGCACCATAACAGTTCGTAACAGAACAATATTTGTCAAAGGCGCATAATATCGTAACACAGAACCAATGGAGTAGTCAATCAGTTTGCAGGTTACAACGGTCATGAGCGAGAAACGCTGAAACAATTAGTTTCACTACCGGTCACATTCAGCTTCGTTTTACTAGTGCGTGGGTTGATAAGTGTGAAAGAAATATCACATGAGTATTTACCAGACATGGATAATTAACGGAGTTATGGGCTGGTGCCAATACACCATATTTACGCCATATTTAACCAGTGTATATGACTATTTCAGTTCCTCAGTCCACGTAAAATTTCGTGGTCCAGAAAATTGATAAATTTAACCAGATTCTTTATCTAACTTGTAATGAAAAGTTCAAAATTCAGTTATATCTGATGGATCCGGGGTTGTATCTGTTATGGATTACAGCACCTCCTCTACCTTTGGTAAGGCACTCAAAGTTACAATTTTGGTTCATTTGTTATCGTGAAAATTTTCTTAATTCGTTCTGAGGATTTAGGAAAAACAGAGTGCGAAAAAAGACCTCTTTATATGCAAGTCACCCTTTCGTCAACGGAAGAGATGTGCAGCGAATGTTTGATGCACACCTATAGAGCAAACGTGGGGAGATCTAACTCTCTCCCTCTCGTCTTTGAAATGTAACATCGACCTGGTAGAAAAAATCGTGGTCAAATAGCCGGGACCAGTTAGAATTAGGCGGCAAATAAAAAGTTTTGGATGGTGCCTTAAACACCCAACACTCCAAAGGCCACATTTGGGTGCACGTGTACACTTGGTCTATGAATGTGAATGGGACAGTCAGATAACCGAATAACTATCTGCCAACTGTGAAAAGACGTAAACTAACCTCGAATAAAAAAAGACAAAAAGAAAGAGGGCGGTTACAATCAATTCACAGTGCTACCTACGCTCTTTACAGGTAGTCCAGGTGGGGTATATAGAGGTGGTATTATACAAGTCTCGAGCATAATATAGAACCCTTTTTCTCAGTATTTCACAGATGGTACACTGACCACTTCGCTGTTTTTTCCACCTAATACACGCCCTTCAAAACTGTGTTTTTTCAGACACACTTATTTTCTTGTCACACCCACAATTCCATCGTTTGTTTTTGTTTAATTGGAATACCTCTTCCGCAAATGCATAACATTGTGAACACTGAACACAGAACAACATTACCATCATGAAACTGACTAGTTTGTGAAACAAAAAATATTTTACGATAATAAGGAGAACATAAGTAGTAATGACAGTGGAACTACTTACGTCCTCTCACCGAATATAAAATAGAACGATCACCGTTCAGAAAGTAGATGGCGTTCAACTTAAAACATCCGGTGATTTAGTCATACTGCTCTGCAGAGGGCACAACGAACGACTAGGAAGAGAAGTAAACATGTGTGAGAATTTTATGCGGTTTGGGTTAACCGCGTGTTAGCAACCAGGCCCCGCGTGCTACCTTGGGTGTAGACATCATTCATGACACTGAAGTTACTTGTCCCGATGTACGACATTCAGATATCTGGTTCATTGTTAATCTAAACAAGAATTTTTGCATTGGACTAAAGCGCACTTCCAGCATCCCGAGATTTAGTCTTCAACTATGGGAAAACCAAGCGGACCCAAAGTTGATCAACTTCTGGTTGGCAAATAAAAATACCACATCAAAGCAATCACATTCCTAAATCGCCAGAAAATATGCTGTACCAAACGGAACCGGAAAATTGTTGACTAAATGACAGCATCACGAATATGGTTCGTTTTACTAATCCTTGGAAAAAATAGGCACCATTGGCTTTGAAACAATAGTTATTTTGTCGTGTGCAAAGCAAATGAGGCGCTAAATGAAAAGCTAGGAGGCCATTTACAGTTATTTGGACCCGGCTGAGTCTCAACAGCAGTGCAAATACATCGTTCTAGCTAGGAACCGAACCCGGGTCTTCATTCAAAGAACGCATTTGACCACCGAGCATCTGATCAGACCGTTTTTCATTTTGCCATTTTGCCATATGGCACAAACCAGCTTTGTGAGCGTCGCATCTCGTTCATCTCAGCACAGTAATTATTGATAACTGAAATGAATTATGAAATAAAAACACTTGTCGCATAGGTTTCTTATTACAACATGACATGAGCAGTGATGGTCAAGTGGGCAGATCACCAACTTGTGACCTATAAATGCCGGGTTCGAACCGCTCCACCACCGCCCATCTCCTCAGGCAGCCTTTGTACGGTCGAGGCCCCCCCCTTCCTGAATGTTGACTGTACATTTGTATATTCAATAAATAAAAAGGAAGAAAAAGGACATTTATCTTATTTATTGAGGAGAAAGGTTGAAAATTAACCCACAATACAGTCTATACCCAAGAGGGTGGCTGACATAGATTATACTTGGTATGAGCTTTTTATTTAATTGAGAAACAGAACCCATTGTTATTGACCAAATGCAAATAAAAATAAATTGACCTTGATGCCAACGGAAGAAAAAATCAAGATATGATGAAGTGGAATAAATCGATCGATCAGATATACATGCCGACAACTTCTCCATGTTATAGATCCAATGGAGGTCAAATAACGACTTCGCATTGATTTGTTTCTTAAGCCTTACCTTCAGTTTACATGAAATGAGCTTACGATATCATCTGACCCGCATCGATAAAATCATGGAAACGTATTCCCGTTAGGGATGATTATGACGAGGTGTTTACCGTTGGTACAAGAAAACTAGATACGCGTTTTAAGATGTGGATGATAATTTGATTTCAGTTGATTAGTGTTTAGGGCACGGTTTATCCGCTCATCTGTGAATCAAAACCGCCCCGTTGAATTAGCGAAATAACAATGTTTGGAAGACATAGTGCTTACCAAAGCCACTCTTTTTGCAATACCACGACTCGAATCAGCAGATGAACTGAACAAGAGGATCATTATCACACTGAGATATTATGAAATATGAATGTCCCTCAGTCAGTGGCCTAGAAGATGAATGTCGAACCTCTTGTTTCCCTTAAAATTAATACGAATCTTTCTTGCCAACACTCATCTGAAATACACATATTAAATATCCACAGGATCAATGAACTTTACGTACTTTGATCTATACAACAGGTGAAATGAATCCCCGAAAAACGACATCTTGGATATAACCCTCACGTTGGTGTTTCGCTCACATTCTTTAGTTGTTAATATCAGTACTCACTTTAGTTTGTCAATTACGTTTGTCTGTTTAGCTTACCATAAGTCGAGTCCAGCACTGCTTACTGGGCAGCGTTCCAGATGGCTTTTGTGAACATCAGTAATAGGGTTTGAGAAAACAGTTGTGTTACTGTTATTTCCCACATCTTGACAGGGGTCATAATTTTTCAATTTTAGAGTAATAGGAGAATAGACGGTTAATAGAGAGTTACCACGAAATGTCAATACATGGAATAGACCACTCAAATGAGTTGGGAGCTGTACTGTTACCTCATCTTAGTTCAGAATCATGACTGCTGCATATTCGCTGAGTTTATAATGTGCAGGGCTCGTAACGTTTGGTCTAATGCGTTGTTACTGATGGAGCTGGCATTTCGGCAAGTTTTTTTGAAAAAAGACGCATCCAACAAAGGTTTACTCAGGAGACCGATGAATCGCGTATCCTTCATATCAAATGAGTCACCTGGGAGTGTTAGAAGTTACTTAGGTGCAATATGGGAGAGAGACAAATTGTAGTTGGGCTGTAAGAAGTGATCAGAGCAAAAGTGGGTACATTTTATACTCTAAGTGAAAAAACAACAACTGTAATTATAAAATGTATTTAGGAATGTGGGAACATGTAAAATCGCCACTTCCTAATTACGGTACATTGATTGGACCAAAGTGTACTGTGCAATATAGTGATAATTTGTTTATTCACTTTGCAATTTAGCAGAGAAAAATGGCCAAAATTGGACAAAAAAGTACCTAATCGATATTAGTGCACACACGCACACATATCTATGACATGCACTCCCACGCAGGCACGCGCACAGAACCGAAGTTCCAGTTGATAGTATAACTGACCTTGAAATATTTGTCTCGTCCGAAAGTATAGCACAAATGCCGAATCAATTTATTAATCAATTCGGCCGTCTCCATCGAAGCAAGTGGATCTGCAAATGTTTTCTGTTGAGCCCCGGTCCACTGGCTCGATAACCATGTCCACAGTTCAGTGTTTTGAAACAAGTGACCAACGGCAAAATTGGCATTCCAACGAATTTTCTCCGCACTACTGACCTTGTTGGTGATCATCGCTTCACACATGGACTTGAAATATGAAAATGAATAAGATAAATGAGACATCATTTTTCCATTGAATTAAACTGATAGTTGCTTGTAAGTAGTGGCGTGAAAAAAGCGTTTTTCAATTCAGTTACTAATCCACTGGAGTCAATCTTCCCGTGCAACCTTCATTTCGTCTGTTCAACCGTACTTCCTGGAAGCAGTGCATATCCACCGTCCTTTCTAGGCTTTGAGGTCCGGACCTTTCGCATGAACGGCTTGTTTTACTGCTGCACTAACCACTTCACATCGGGGCTGAAACGAATTGCCAATTCTTTTTTCGACGTTTTCATCAGAAATATTCGGCTATTTCTTCTGACCCGAGAGTAACGAATGGAGAAACAGTATACTATCCATTAACTCCAATATCTGAACAAACATGATTCGGCCATTCCGGTCATATGCTCGGCACAGGAGTAACACACGTGATTTCCGTGCGATGGGTCTGGAGCTTATTATGATGATTCTAGGTCTCACCGTATCTGATTGGCCGCCGTTTTCGCTTCTATCGTTTCTGATCATGACGATGATGATGAATGGATTTGTCATCCTTTATTCTTTTAGCCCTTTTCCTGTATCATTAAAAGCAATTTTCAGGACAGGGAAATGGCCAATCAAAGAGCTGCTACATGATGCACGGGGAAATGAGTGATGTTATACTATTGCGGTGGTGGGATTCTAACAAACTACCCGTGAATGACGAGTGGGTAACCTTAAACGTTTGACCAACGTCGATAAGGTGGGGAATAATTCTCATTCTGCATGGGTAATATAAAACAATTTTATCTTAACTTTCTATCCATTCAAAGGCGAGCTACAAGAAATAAACGTAGATACTTTTCGTCACAATAACCTTGTTTGCAACACCGAGTAACCGTTGGATAGACAGCTCTTTCACAGCCAGTCCAATGAAGAATCAATGCTATGATTCGATGTTTTGTAAGTGGGTTGGATGCTACTAACCGCAACAAACGTGACCTGATGGTCTTGGTAGAATATTTGATAATAAGTATTATGTGAATGACTGGACAAAATTTCCCTGGAAGCACACGACCGGTTTTGCCGTCCAGTCATTCACATATTGCTTATTATCAAACGTAGATACTGCCTGAATAAAGTGAGTTGTGTGATTTCAAGTGATGTGTTCTTTCAGTAATGCCATATGTTTGTAAATGAGAGTAATACGCACTTTTAGTCAACTATTTACCATGTAACCCTGATGAATGACTATATCTTACTGATCTTGCCACTAAATTACTGCCAAAATACCGAAGTATGACCGTGCGCGTTATCATCTCTGAAGGCGAAAGATGCGTTGCTTGTGGTAGTGGAAACAGTGATAACGCTCATTTTCTGTTCCAAATGTTTTATCGTCACTTGGTAGCCAGTACCTGTACTTTAAGACCCACGGTTTATGGCAGAAGTACCACGACTTCCGATACAGTCCTTGCGCATAAGATCACGGTATAGCTGAAGTTTAGATCCAGATACGTGACTTGAGAGCCTATCACGAGTTACGTGAAAATTACCTACGCCAATGAGCACAAGGAGAAAGTTTCTTGTTTTAGTGAACAAAGTTATCACTTCACTTATTGAAAATATAGGTCCAGAGGTGTGAATAATTATTTGAACGTTCAATAAACGCAAATGTGTACCTGTCAGATGCAGAAAATGAAGCGGGTGAAATGTGATCGATTGTTTGTTTGCAAACCTGTCTACCACATCCAAACCAATGTTCTTTGGCGGTTTGATCTTCCCGAATGCTCTGAATCCAATCTTTTTTCTTCGTGCAAAAGTTGTGTTGGTGTTCGTTTAAAAAAAAACAGAAAGCCTTCTCAATCGAAAAAGAGAATGTGACCAGTTAGAATATAGTTCACAGCGTTTTCAGCTGCCAGTATTACTTCATTTGACGGTAGACATTGAATTATTATTGTTTCAGTATAATATGAAATTTCTCCCTGTGTCTTTCCTATTCGTGTGAGAAATTTTCACGTGACTGTTACTGGGCAGCCAAGTAACACAACTGAGTCAAAGATGCAGATATACTGTGACCTTAATCGTTCCAATTGTATCTGACAGGTGTGTTTATTCTTCTCCAGATAATGAATGCAAAAGTACGACCTCAGTTACTAACACATTTACAATACCTATCCAACGATTGGCAATGACTACTTAACTGGACGGTGGTGGCTTGGTGGTAACCACACCGAATTATCACCCCGGGGATATGAGTTCAAATCCCATCACCACTGCCTGGCTTTTCCTATTGTGTGTTGAATGACAGCCCTTTGATCGGCCGCTTTCTCCTTCCTGAAAATTATCTTTGTATATTCAATAAAAGGAAGTAAAAATGAAAAGAAAAGAAAAAGAACTTCGGAAAAACCTTGAGCATAATTACGTATTATAAAGCTGTGCTAGAGCTTTCGTTTTACCTAGTGGCCTTTACCACCACCAACAAGTCATGATGTACCACGCCGTAAGGTTTCCTTTTGTGAAGTTTTTTGTTGCAAATTAGATTGATTTACGTACAGATTTTTCTTCCAAAAATCTCGGTACTTTGACCGCGGCTTACAAAAAGAGTTAGTCATTGAAAACTCAGCGGCGAAAAATGGATTAATCGATGAATGCTGACAAAATCATATACAAAAAAGGAACATATATATATTGTAAATTTTAATAGCATATATGTAATCAAGTTGTATTAAGCAGAGGAGAGATCGGTCTGAGAGTTCCTTGGGGACACAATAAGTGAGTAAATCGGAGATTGGATTAAACAATCTCCGTAAAACATTCTTGATAACCAGAGCCCTCGGAGAATCAGTTTTGACACCACCAGAGATCAACCATGCGATAATTGCTCATCACAACGACCACATTCGATTGAATCAAGAAAATGAGTGATTATTTGGGTGTGGAACACTATAAGACAATGGCAATGGAATCTAACTAGTCCATTCGAGTGTATCACGCTATGTAGCACGTGAAATCTTGTAGGAATAATCACCCAAGTAAACTAACTAAATATCGGGAAGAAAATTAATAAAAAGCGGCAATGTCAAATCCGGTGAATATCTTTTGATAGAGTTAAAACAGGAATATAGACAACTAATCTAAAAATCAACAGCTGCAGGTCCACCTTGTGCGTTAGGTCAACTCTCTGATTGAACTTTATGCGAATAATGGCTCATATGTGATCACGATTTCTCCGTCGGGCCTAAACTGCACTTCTGTTTGTTCCAGTTCATGATCACATACCCTCCACCCACGTCAGGGATAAAACAAAAAAGAGTTGTCTGCATCGGATTAGGCATACCTCAAATAGTTGGTTGATCACCTTCTGATCACGAATAAACCCAGCTTCCAGGATTCTTAACAGATAGCCCAAAGCTCGCGCTCCATTCTCGCATCGATGCGCGTCCGGGAATTTCACCGCGTCCGCTCCAAGTGCAATATCCGTAAGTCTTTCAACATGGGATTTTTTCTGGGTTAGATCGGCCGGGTTCGAATCCTCACCAACAAAGGCAACAGACGATGACAATTCCGCGTTTTCTTTTGTCACCAAGGAATTAGAACCGGGATCGGAACTGTCTGATAGACTGAGTGTGCACAGTTCGCTAAGAATAGAGGAAAGCATTAGGGTATACATATTGAGCTGGGACAATAAACATCGCTGGTTTTTTTCAGTTTACAACAACATGTATTACAAGGCACAACATCAGTAGCGAGATGCGGGCTGTTGGGATATCGGCATATTTGTTCAACAGAATGGGACTGATATTATTGATTGATAAGTAACAAGAATACTAGATCCAGTTAGGAAGATTTAGTTAAGTTGTTTTGTAGCAAAAGCAAAAGGTCGGGAAGTGTAACCTTAACAGTCAGGCATGCTTTCATATCTGTCTCCCGCAAGCATACTTCTGACAATGTTCGTATCACAATAGCAACATTTTATCGACCTTACGGAAATTCAGGAGTACTATATATACTCTTATACCATAATGAAATTGTTTGGATGCTATTATGATAGTTTCAACGTCAATTGAAATCCTATTCGCAGACAGAACAGGTGATTCATGGGATTTTGTGTTGATGAAGTTCTATCTCACATGGTTGATTACAGCGAGTGTCCCAACGCGACACCATTTGGATACGCATGTTCAACTAGTACTAGCGTGTGTTGGTCTGCTTAGGTCACAGAAGGTTTAGCAGCACATTATTCACAGAAGGAAACTCACCATCGCCATGCATGTAAGCCGTGCGGCAGTAGTCAATCATCTCTGTGAATATATATATATATATATATATATATATATATATATATATATATGTATGTATACCATTGCTGAAGCATGTTTTGGTTTGATTAGGATCGTGCTGTTCTGCTGATAGCTAACAACTTCGTACAATTACCCACGTTTCGAAGAAACATCACATGAGTAATTAGCAGATTGGCCAACCTTCCCTGTAACCCCGTCATCTTATTACTTCATGTGCGATGGCTTTATCCCGCGATGAGAACACCCATACATTGGTTGCCGCTATAAACCTTGATTACCTATACGTACTGATAGAACAATCGGAGAAGTGATCAAAATATCCATCGCATACGAGCTTGTTGCGACTTTTAGGTTAAGATACTTAGATAAATAAATATTAAAAATGAGAAATCCTGAATGATCAAAACTCTTCACACCCTATTACAATATAGTTCAAGAGCTCTAAATCAAGGGAAATAAAACTCGAAATACCTGACTCTGTTTAACGTCCGTCCGTCCTCCTTCCTATTAGGCACGTTAGAAAACACTTGGGTTGTTATTATTCCTGGATGTTTGTGCATTGTGATGGGTATTGGTAGTTAACCTGAAGTTCGACTACGATTTGTTTGTAATTGAGTTTTATCTAGTGTTTTTTATCCTCTTTCATTGCTATTCAGTAAGTTGTTACTCAAGTAAATTCCATTACACCAATCTTCCCTCGAGATTCCAGATGACTTCAAACGGTTATTCTCTTGTGATGATTTGCTAATCCACAAACTATATATTAAGTTAAAGATTTTTCAGAAAGGAATATTGAAAAAGCAATGATGAACGAAAATAAAGAAACATAAAATACATCTTTCAGCTTGCCGGATGAAATCTTATGATCGTTGAAATTTGACATAACCTATTTTTGAAATGTATCTGCTCACCAGCAAGTTTGAACTAAGCTGGGCCACTTGACTCCGGCATCATCGAGTTCGCGAAGCACCGTAGACCAATCCGGTCCGTTGGTAACTAGACGCAACCGATGGGCTACCATTACTTCAAGGCAGTTAGCCAACGACCAGGCGACATCCATTTCGACAGACTGATTGAGTGCCCGGCTCCAAACCACTGGGGCTCGAGTGATGATGTAGGCCAGAAGAGACAAGTTAGCCTGTAAAGGTCTGAAGCGCGTAGAATATAAATTGATTGGGTGAATGATATAGAATTCGAATTTTTATCATTCCTTTATCCAAATCTGATCAGAGTAGTCAGTTTAACGTTCACCCTGATCTCCACGATACACATGGCCACTTTCTGTGAGGTTATAGCAATTAGGGCACCAAGAAATATCTATACATCGGATGCAAGTAATTGAACTCACAAATCCTTGAAAAATTGGCAACCAATGGTACATAAAACGTATTACAGTATCCTTATAGGTTAACCCGTGATTCTGTGGTGATCCAGACCGCAATCCATGCACGACTAGGTACAGTTTCATGTCATCCAATCCCCTTTCAGGAAGCTCGACCAATGGTACACCGGGCGAACATGACATCCGAGTTAGCACATATGATACGTCGGTGCAAACGGTTACGTGATTAGAGGATGCTCGTTCAACCAATGATATGGACTATTACATTCTATAAAACATGGTCTAATTCCATCAATAAACATAAGCATTGGCTGCTATCAATTCCTCGTGTATTTCATTGGTATTCGCAGTTCAGGTTAGAGCCAATTCAGTTCTGAGCAGTACATTACGGGTTCTCGTATTCCCACATTCAGTACTATTCTGATTACCACAGATTCCCAAAGTTTGTGTTTATTATTTGCTCTTAAGAAAATAATTTGATGATAGCACTCGAATCACACAGCTATCTAGTTGTTGAGTTAAGCCCTCAAAACCACAGATGATTGCAAACCACCAATTAATCCTTTTATCCTCCCCAAACCGAGTACTTTTCCAGTACACTTTATCCTCAATTTTCCTCCTTAACTTTATCAATTAAATTTGTGAAGTATACAAAGTGTTTAAGCAGTAAAAGCATTTGGCGGGACGTGATTTTATCCATAACGGACAATACGGTTGGTAGTTCATCTAATTTCGGTTGATTCTGCATTCGATATTTTATTCGAAGATACTGATGTGAAAAAATGTTTGGTGGAAACCAGTCCATTAGCTTTGAAAGCCCTAGAAGTTCATCAATCACATTACCTTGACACTGTAGTGGCTTCAAACCGACAGTGAAATATGCTACAGAGAGTTGTCACCATCTTTGGTTTGCCTGTTCCGCATGTATGCTTTCGCATGGTTGCAGGCATTGATTGCTTGAAGCATCTCGCTCGTGCATCCTTCTCCTTTGTAGCGTAGATTCCGCCAGGATCTTCGATATTCTGAGACCGCTTCTTCAGCTAGGTCTTTCATCTTTGTTTAAATCACTGCTACCTCCGCTGAAGTAACTTCACCTTAAACGGTGCGTGAGTTCAGTGCTACACCTTCACTTGTTAATCTCTTTGCTTTCAGACACTCTCGAGCGTACTCAGGCTAAAACTCCGGTACCTTCAGGAAACAATATACTTTCCCTTAACTAATCGGTCGCTCTTCCTGATACATACCGGGACATCAATAAGCACGGGGTATAAGAGATCGGATCGTTTACGCAGGTCATCAGATAGCACCCTCCATCTTTAAAATACCTTCGTTTATGAAGAGCTATGGGAGTTTTGGTTTGCATAGCCCAGATGCGGTGGATAAGCGAAGCATGGCTTTCCTTCTGATGCATAACGGTCCTACTCAGTGCATGGATAAGCCATGATTAGGTTATGTTGAATGGATTTTCTGTTTATGGGAAAATATTTTCAACCCCATCCAAAGGAAAATTGAGCTCAAAGGAGAGTGATTAAATTACCGAATTGGAAACTTGCTTCGTTTGATTCTTTTATACCATAACAAATCACACAACTCAAAAGTGGTCAGCGTTATGAAAGAACAAATCTTAATCAGAAATAAGAAAATCGAAGCATGTTAACTATTGACTCATGTTCAACAAAAGACCAATATAAACCTTGTGTATATTAAATCTGTCTAGCCATCTATCGTCGTTCTTACTCGTTAAATCATCAAGGCGACTATAAAATGTCGATCAAGTTCAACTGTGCCCATTTACTGAGAACAACGTTTCTCTTTAATATTACTGTGCTTTGTTGAGCTCATTGGTTCAAACTCCCTGTAAGTACCTATATTTGCTTTCTTAATACATCAGCAGTTTATCAGGAGTCTAAATTTGAGGTTTATCTCTGACCGTATATCTAATTCAAATTTTTTTGAACGTTGCAAATAAGTAGAAATTGATCAACAATACCGCTCAACGCTAGAACAGCCGATAAATTTACCATTACCGAAACACATTGGAGCCCTAAGATGGTGACAGCTATTACCGTAGTGAATTTTTAGTTTTTTTAACTCAATTTCATAAACGGCTAAGTTTAAGCAAGTTATCAAGAACATACTGGAATACCCGGGTCGAGAACAATACTTAAGCATTTGGACGCTTGAAGACTGACCCCCAAATGTTGCTCTTTTTAGAAATTTTCCAAATCCTTTAGGGTTAGCCATTGTTCTTAAGCTAGTATTCCAATACAAAATAAACAGTTTCGCACATCAGTATGTTGTTCTGATCGAACAACAACAGTTGATGACGTTAAGGTGCAGTGACCAGCTGAGTTCGGAACACTCACAGGTTTATACTGAATTAATTTGAAAAATATTTTTTCTTCAAAGTAATGGAGTTGATTTGATTATGTTGTAAATTTCTTTGTACACAAAGCGAATTAAACGTGAACTGAAAAGTAAGGAAGCAATTTACATCTGTCGACCTGATTGGGTCTTATTAGCGATATGAATCCATCGGCTCAACTGAGGATTCAACCCGGGACCTCACAGGTGGAGCCAAATCACACCACCCATTTGACCCCCGACAATTGATGAAATGGATTTTCATTTTGTTCATATACACAATGCGTTCCTGGGAGTTTGTTGTGCACATCAAATCCCCCTCGTCTCAATACTAGTTTCCAGAGTTATTGGTCGGTTGGAAACATTCCAACGTGATTACTAGTCAAATAAGAGCAATGATGAACGTAAGTCGATTATACAAAAAAGATCAGGTTGCCGATGATCCAGCTAGCAGTACGCTGGCGTTCTACGCATGAGGTCCGAATTCGATCCGCATTTACGTCGATGGATCCACACTACTAATGAGACCCAACCGGGTCGGAACAGCTGCAAATTGCTTCAAAGCATTTCAGTTCATGCTTAATATGTTCTCTTCTCAACTAAATTTGCTATAATCATATTTGCTTTATAATACGAAATTTATATGATGTAATATGTCAAAAAATGGGATCCACATGTGAATTCGATCCATTGAGGACTAGACCGTCCGCTAGGTGTAGATTGATACCTGTTTATTGTTGCTTGTTAAAATAGGAAAGATTACATGGACGGAATTACTTCAATATAAAAAGCTGCACTTCAAAAGTTGGAAATGTGCATGCGGACATTCAATAAATGTGCTGGATTTATCTTTCGATGATACGGTTGTAAAATAAAACTGGAAAAGAGGTGATCCGTGTATTTCCCCACTCTCTTAATTGTAGCCAATAACCATTTTGTTCAAGCGCAACGGTTATAAAAATGATCTTATTTTATCTTCTACAATCAAAATGTCTTTTGTTTCTACAACAGTTTTATAAATGTCACATATGTTTTTTTCATCTGTGACATTGAAGATGAAGAACAGGTACAAGTGACGAAGAATCCTGCAGATGGAAGGTTTACTTTGTGTAGAATATTCGCAATAAGATTTGTTATTATTCTCAGGTTTTTACTATGATTCCGTCTATTGGTTTTACTACGCTACTTATGAGTAGCTGAATTTTATTCGCAGGGTGTATTCTGGATTTCGCATAAACGGGTCACCTCTGCCCTTTTTGTAAAGCAGCGAAAATACCTTATTCCATTCTGTTCAAACTACATTCAAAGTATATGAAGGAAATCCATGCCTTCGTGGTATATTCAGGTATTTATCAGATTCTGAATACTCTATAATAGTCCCGTTTATCGACACTCAGCATTAAAATTGATGTGAAAATATAATTTTAAAAATAGGAATGATATATATATATATATATATATATATATATATATATATATATATATATANATAAATGTAGTAAAGCCTTGATACTTACTCGTTGTATAAGGGCGCAGTCATATTACTCATAAGTAGTCAGCCGGTAACACTTGCTTGTACCTACGACGTGCTCAACTTTCATGTTTAATTTTAAGGACTTTCAGAACCTTATCAGAACCGACAAGGTTAAATTATTTGTTGACCAAAATTTATCTAAACTGACATTTGTTACTTATAGTAACAAGACAGGTTAATTCTACCTTTTAAGGCTTGGCTAATCTACCCTGTCGACCACCAAAGTTATTAACCATCGCCAAAAAATGGCAATGCAGCACTTTCAGGAAAATTTCTTTAATAAAAATAGCACCTTCCCACCGCCTTGAGCCTACTTTTGCTTATTCTTTTGTCAGGCTTTTAAAGACCTTGTATTAACTGCACAATTCCCCATGGTGTGTGCTGAATCGTACACCTTCGGACCACACTTACTTCCAGAATTTATATGCCATTTTTAAAAATACTTACTTAATTACTTGCGGAATGTAATTTGTCAAACAACATACAACATTTTTTGCATTAAATGGACAATACGAATGGCATGTCAAGGTGTCATTAGTGGAGGTCTATGACTAAAACCAGCGACCAAGTGTCAAATAAATGATTAAGGTCGAAGACACCGGCTTTACTTCTCTCTCAAGAATCATTCTGGAATTTGGTGGAATTCGGAACAGTATTTCATTTTTGATAAAAAATATTCAGCTGGATGTGGAACCAAGTATCTTCGAACGAAGTTTCATGAAAGATCAAACCATTTATGCAAGAGAAGAGCCTGAGGACGCGAGCAATGATATACCATGTGGTAATCTTGCCTAGGTTTGTTAACGTGCCAGACCATATTGCCATCAAAAGAATAATGCATCCAGGAAAATGACAGTCTGGGAGCACGAGAGCTAGAGTCCCCAGGTCCGTATTGGAGGAGTTCACTGAATCGAGACAGAGGGAGTAGTTCCTAGCTGAAGTAGAGCAACCATTATGGTACCTTCCTCACCACCCAGTTATAAACTGTAAGAAACCTCAGAAGACCAGGGTTGTTTTCGATTGTGCTGCCAAGTGGGACGGGATTGCCCTAAACGACCGTCTACTACAAGCCCCAGATTTGACGATCCCGTTGATTGAGGGGCTGTGCAGATTTCGTCTAGGGTCAGTTGTGGTAGCGGCTGATGTCCAGCAAAGGTTCATACAGGTTAATGTTCCTGAAGGGTAAAGGAACGCTTTACGGTTGTGGTACCGGCCAGAGGGAGACCTAGATGGACCTACCCAGCAGAATTGGATAACGGCGCACCCGTTTGTGAGATCTCCTCTCCCTTCTCTGCAAAATTCGCTTGAAAAACGACCGTGAATCAATTTGCTCAGCGTTTCCAAACCCCGGTTGACTCCTGTGTTAAACATAACTTTTATGTGGACGACTTCCTGGGGTCCTTTGATAGTATCGAAGAAGCAGTTCGACACATTGGAAGTTGACGTGGTCAGAGAACGTGAATGACTTGTTGCCTCTCTCTGGATACCATATTTGGCTCGCTTGCTTAAGTGCTTTTGGCCGTAAATTCGAGGGTTGCTTTATTGCACATTTCGTAATGATTTCCCTTATTCAGTACCATTGAACACTATGAATCAATCGTGTTTTATTTCGGGATTCGTATCGATTTTGGCTACGCGTCACTCAATTTTGATTCGGTTATTGTACAAAGAGCCCATAACTTATTCGCCGTGGAACATTTATGGCGGATTTGCCGGCTCGGAAAAAAACCGCGAAAACCGAGCAGAAAAAGGGTGATGCGTCAAACTGAACCAAGAAGGCATTGCCCTCGGAGAAAAACGGCCAGAGCCCTAGGATAAGGAATCCGAAAGATACTAAAACTCCCCTGTTAAGGCGAATATCCTGGCGATCTTGGGCTTCTGGTCACCTACACTAATGCAGCGAGCATGAAAACGTTAGGGAGTTAAAGTCTAACAAATCAGCGGAGAGGGATGGACTACATCTGACTATTTTCAAACCGTAGAGGCGCCCTTGTGTGTAATATACGGAGAATCCTGAAGACTCGGAGGGATACCGAATGATTAGAAGATGACTAGTCTAACCTGGGATAATAGCTAATAAAGTGAGTAGGTGAACATATTGCGCGCTATAATCTACTATCCGCAGCCCAGCATGGTTTCCTCAAAAAGAAGGTAATGTCTCAGCAACTAGTTGGGCTTCCTACATGAAGTCCACAGGAAACTGAATGAAGGTCAAAAGGTCTAAGTATGCTATCTAATCTGTAGCAAGGCTTTGGATACGGTAAACCACCGATTACTGCTAAAAAGCTCAATAGTTTTGCCCTTCCTAGGAAAAGGGTTTTTTCTGAACAGGTGGAATTTCAGGGTTCGGATAGGAAAAGCTCTATCGAAACGGGGGGAAATGACCAATGGGTTGCCTAAGGGCCCGGCCCTCGACCCGATACTTTTCCTGCTTAACCCTGATGACCTCGTTAGGAATTTATCTATACCGACTTTCTTGTTTGCCGGCGACATTGAAATAGTTAATTTAAACCCGTCAGACCAACCATAAGAAGACCTAGCAAAGGTCACCTGTTGGACTCAGATGTGGGGCCCAGACTTAAACCGTCAAAGCATAAATGTTGAATACTGAGGGAGGTTCAATGGGAGTAAGCACTGAGGCGTGGTGTGGCCTAAACGAAGGACTTAGGAAAAGTAGTTTCCGAAAATTACAAGACAGATGGACGATGTGGAGCTGCAGTGCAAAAAAACGAAGGGTGACCTGTTCCAGTTGAGAAAAAAATGACCACTTGAAAAATAGAGGACTTTATCCTGCCTGATAACAGACTATTTAGGGCCCACCTATAACAATGCAACCAGGTCTGGGCACCTCATCTCATCAAGGAAACCCAATGCATCCAGAGGGTTCGAAGGCTAGC
>UZAN01046956.1:2014-17603 GCA_900618425.1 Echinostoma caproni
ATAGCTTTCCATGTGCATTTAGTTTTCTGATCTCCGCGGAATTGTTGTGTGAGGGAGGCCCCTTCATTCCACTTCATCCGCCTAAACCGATGTAATGCCTAGCACCCAGACAATCTTCGGCGTTTCCATAATACTTTCTTTGTTCATGTTGCAGTTCTCAACGAGGATGTCGGTTTCTCATTGTGTATGTGATCACACACACACACACACACACACACACACACACACACCAGTTGAATCAAACCATGAAACTCTGTGTGTTGCTAAACAGACTGACAGAACTGAAATACAAAAATTTGAGATGCAACCATTCGGGACGCAATGTGTCCAAGTTTCTCACAGAAGATCCGTGTTATGAGATCACAATTTTTTTACAGTGCTTTGACTCTCGAGTGAATGCGTAAAGTTGTNGTGCAATATGGTGATATGCTTGTAGGACAATCATCACCAGTCGAAACAGAGCCCAATAAAGTTCACAGAACCTGATATCAAACAGAAATGCCACCAGTTGGAAGGGGTGTGAGAAAAACGTGTTTCAAGATTGTCCGTAGAATGAGTAGTTAATATCTTTTTATATGACAGTTTCGGAAACAACGGTGTTGATTGTTTTTTTTTGACATCACTCTTTTTATATGGCCACTGAAGATTATCATCTATTTAAGAGTGTAGAAAAGTGATATAAGAAACAGAAGCAAATAACCTCTGTTCCATACGCGCTTGCTGCCTAAGAGCGTACGTTCTGCCAACATGCATATCGTTAATTTACTTGTTCCACAGATGTTATCGATTGATATCTATTCAGCTTGATCAACCTCACGCACTTTTCCATGCCAATACTGCCGGCCGACATGGGCCCGATCCTGATTGGCTGTTATCTCTATTGCTGCTTTGTCGATCATTCACCTGACCCGATTTGTTGTGAATGAGTCATAATAAACCTATCCTAACCTGCTTACGGTCGTTCTACTTTGTTAGCGGGCTACTGGTCTGAGACTACACGGTTTGAAATTCAAACGTAACAAAATGGCGACGGGATTATTGAACTACTTCGCGGGAGTTCAACCCTTTTGGCCCATTGACGCAGAAAAATCCCTCACTGCAGAGTTGGCTTCTTTGGAAAACGACATTTGAACATCAAATGGCACTTTTCCTTGTGCTACACCGAATATTTCCCTCACTGAACTTCAGTGGATTATGCTCTTTCGCCAGTATTTGGAAGAGGATCAAAGCCATTTCGACGCATTGAACCTTATGGAGAAGCCTTCGATTACCGAAGCAGTTGCATCTTTTGAGAAGCTATAGAGCTTGGAACAAAATGTGTACACAGCGCGATACCATTTGTTCAAACTAAAACAACGGAGTGGCGAAGGTATCAACTATTCTATCTCTCGTATACATCAGGCTATCCCCGAATGTTGGTTTTCGTCGGTTCAACCACAACGTACTGAAGAAACCAAGCACATTCAGTGTCTTATTGGTGGCGTATCGGACGATCTAACGTGAGAGAAACTGTTTTCAGATGACCCAAGACAGCTCACGTGGAAGAGAGCATGTAATATCACACGTCAGAAGGAACTTAGTAAGGAGCATCTATCAGACTTCAACACTAATAGTTCTCCTGAATCAGTTCAAGTTGTGAGACAAGAGGCAACATTTCAACGTCCCAAGCCTCAGTCAAATAAATTTATTTGCTATAGATGCGATTCTGGTCATATCTCTCACAGTTCCATTAAATTGACAGTAATAAGGATCTATGTAGGTGTTAGTGATCTGGGTACATCGGAATTGAGACTATCTGAGGGTATAACGGAGTATAACGAGTAACAATTAAACAATTCAATCAAAACAATTCACGGAATAAGGAATTACAATCCTTCACCTTCAGCCACCTCGTATGGTATTGATGATGTGAACGATTACATCTACATCCACCTTACTCGTTTCGCTGTTTTTTACTTTGTTTTTCAAGTTTGGCGAAAATAATTGGATCAGCCCTTTCGTGATATGGGTGGGAGATTTCAACCCGGGATCTTGAATCACACTCACTGATTCCGCTCACTTTCACATGAAAGCAGTGATCGAATGTGCAATCAGTCCAGGAAAAACGTGAGCGGACAACTGCGAAATATGATCTATGCAGATGGTTATTTACTTGACTATTTGACATCACACAGGTAATGTGTACGGTCTGCTCAGACAGTTTAACTAATGATCCGGGCCCTGATGACGTTGCACCCTAGGATGGATTGACACCAAACTGTTACACGATCATAGCTATGCTTTTCCTTCCACCATCCACAGCTTCTCAGTCAACCAAAACCATCGTGTATAGACGGCGCTGAGAGAGACTTTAGGCTCGGACAAGTCGGCCAAATTCCGGTGATGAATCTATGGTCGAAACTGTTTAACCCTAACAATCATCTGTATGAGAACATTTCCGCCCATACACAGCAGCAATAGACACACATCTGTCCGAGAGCCAACGAGGAATGGCCGAGAGAAAAGTACTTCCTTTACTCCTCGTACAATGCTAGTTGGACAAGCAATTTTATAGTTGATCTAAGGTGGATGATGTCTCAGAAACGCTTGTCTGATGGTCACTCAAAGAAGGGGGAAAAACACTGCGTCCTTGGACCATGAGGATGCCTCGTTCGGTTTTAACAGTGCTCAGTTTTATTTTGAAATTTGTGAGTTGAAATCACATGAAGTGGTGCTTGAAATTTACGCACGAAATGAGAACAGAAATGGAGTTAACTGTATGCCAGAGACATCGGAAACGGTAAAGAAAGAACAAACGAACGAAATTCACTTTAGAGTAGTGGAGAATTTGGTTGGAATTGATAATGTGGTGAATTTCATCGTAAAAAAGAGATCGAATGAGGTGTGAACTGCGTGCTGCACAGCTGTTTCGACCTGGTTGAGTCTTATCAGTACGGTGAGTAAATCCATCAAGCCTAACTGAGTACCAAACCCAGGACTTCACAAGTAGAACGTAAACATGCTACTCACTCGGCTTTGTTCATGTACCACTTCAAACGCTTTAGGGAAGTAATTGAACATTTGATGAATGCCGAGGAATCGTCTTACCGTTTTCTCTCTCTTTCGTCTCTCTTAAGAATGAACTCCGGTCTGTCGGTCTCGATGACGATCAGTGCACGCGGAGAGAGAGAGGGTAGGGAAATGGACAGCATTGTTTTATGAAACCATCTCAGGTTTATGAAATACGTGGAGCAAGTCCCGATCTCGGTCTAGAGAAACTCGTTTCTGCAATTCCGGCTGTGGAATCGGTTCTCCAATTGACCGATCGGTTCGAACAAGAACGCCATATTTGTTGAACACGTACCTCGTACAGGGATCAAATTATCAACCACTAATACGAAAAAACAACTGCACTGTTCAAGTGACAACTCTCCATCTTCAGCCAGCCTAATCAACTCGAGGTCTGTACGTGTGATACAGTTCGGTGTGTGTCGAATCTCTCGTTCCTGATGAGAATTGACAAATCGCTAATGTCATTCTGTCTCCGTAAGATAAATTGTGTAACTCAGCTCAATCCATCGAGTCCCGTGGCCTGATTGGCTGTGACAAAAAACGAACGATTGTCGTGAGCAATGCGGGGCGAACCAAACACATATAAGAAGTCGAATGTAGCGCGAATGGTGAGCATACGCTCTCCCCCTTTTAATCTCTGCCTTGCCCTGTCCTCTCTTATCTACACCCGTTCGGTTTTTCTCTTCGCTCTCCCTCCTCTGTTACACACACACACACCCACCTATCCTGATCTACGGAACAGCTGCTAGCACCTCGTTGTATGTCGTCCCGACCTGATTGCATTTCAATCAAACCGTCTCACCATCATCTGCTCAGTTCTTTGTCTGGGACCCATCTTCAAGCTCAAGGCACACCGTTTCTCTCTCTCTCTCTCACACACACTCTCAATCTGAAAAGGACTCAACAACAATCCCAGTCAAATGGTAACTCCGTTGTCAAAACTGAAAAAAATGTATTCTCATTCCTGTTCTGAACAGACACGTTTTTCACGTGCTCTGTATTTAGTCTGTTGCGTGGGAGTAACCAGTTGCAAGTAATGTGAAATACAGTTGATGAGTTTCGAGAAGACCCCGTTCTCCCGGCTCCCCCGCCCGGCCCCGTCCCCAGTAATATTGCCGTGGCACAACGGGCCTGACGTGTTTTTGTCACATTGAAAGTCAAACCGAGACGAATTCACATTTCCGCTGTTGAGAAGCTCGTTTCATGCGTATACTGTACCCATTCTCTATCTCTGTCTAACGATAATAATCTTCCGCACACACTAACTGAACCTGAGCGTATATTCAGACTGAATTACTCCATTTGGAGGCGCATTTTCAAAATCACAAAATGGATCGATATGTTTTCAGTTCACTTTTAAAACGGAACTGATGTGTGATTCCGTGACGTTCACTCCGCCCCACTGCACAACCAGGACACTATCGTATGACTCACTTCCCCCCCCTCTCCCTTTTTAAATGGGTCGCTTTCTTTACACACCTATTTGTACCATACAAGATGATTAATGTCATTCAACTGCTACGATGTGTCAGCATGAGAAAGTGCAATGGTTGAATTACGCACAGATTACGAATCACGTATTAGAAATCACAGACGCCACGGAAGCAATCAATCACACTGACACTTGCTCGACGGTACCCCAGGTAACCGAGACGCAAGGAAAAGACTGCAAAAGTAGCAGTTCTTTTATTGGAAGAAAGCAAGAGGGTTAAAAATATGTACACAAGAAGTCTATTGGTTATCCAGGTATCTACCAATCGCGTGCTCGTATTCTTGACACTATACAGCTTCTGTCTGGGCCGCGCGGTTTCTGATTTGTCGGCACAACCGACCTGTGGTTCTTTGTCCAGAAGCTATAACGCATAGGCGCTTTTCTGGCATCATTTGGGAAGTTTGACTTATCACAGTTGTCCAGAAACTGTAACGCGTCGCCCCGTGGTTCGCGTCATCCCGTAAGCCAGGATCACCACAGAAAGGCATCGAGGATTAATCGATTATGTGACCGAAAGGCTACAAAATAGTAACCTGGAGATTGTTAACTGCTCGAATCACAACTCACCCCGCCCTCCCGTGGCCCCGCAATTGGAAGCTTTTCTTATGTATGATGATCGGAAAATGAAACGTATTCATTTGCCTACAACTCTGATATTGTGTTCCTCATTGGCTTAAATGTATGTGCGTGATAGGGGACTCATGGTAGACAAATCAAGACGAATCATAGTTCGTCAGCTGTTATTCCGGTAACACATCGATGCTACACATGATCAGTCTAAGATCTGATCTGCCGTACTATACCTTTTGAGAGAGTGTGAAACAAGCCTTTGGAGACTTTCGGGAAATGTGTATCAGCTTTCTATGGACAGTGTGTGTCAGATAAAAAATCGTCAATAGTTGTATCTAACTAAAGATAGTCTCTTTCCAGTCCCGTGCCCTCGTGACACTTTTCAAATCGGATACGGGACGAGAGTATTTCCACGGAAGATTCCATATCACCATCCAGTTTGATGCTTCCAAACATGTAACCCAATTTGAGTCACAATACGGAACAGTTTTCTATCGTCGGATTGTCATATCTTGGATCCGTTGGCACTGTCGATTCCGACAATCGCTCGTTTGGACAGATTGTCCTTCGTTGAATAATCGTGTATTCGTCGATTCGTTTCTGTTAGTACGCTAGGTTGACGAATCAGATTGGACGGTCATTTCAGCCTCCAGTCTACCATCGCCTTTGTCATGAATGATTCCTTTGGGGTTTGTAAATTTCGGAATAGCCTATTGTGAAAACAAGAATCTTTCCTCAAGCTGATGGATTTCTATGCATCGATTGTATGTGGATTGCGCGGTTACTTGTTTGCAACTCCATTCATTTCCATAAATCCATTGAACCACATATATTCCTTAGTTCTCGGTTCCACCGGTAGAGGATTCTTCGCAGTTAGCCTCATCGATCCGAGAGTTCATCGGTGACACAATGTCCCGAATATCGATTCGAATCAATTGTCACTCCTGATGGCAAATCAGTGACATATTGATTTACTATTACTACTACTGTTATAATTCCAGAAGGCGTTGCTGGTCGCAGATAATCATTCATTGGGAATTTTAGATAAAATATCACAAAATCGCCATACCTAACACAAAACATCTCATCAGAAACATACCATCACCGTTCCTGGCGGCACACCGGGTAATGCATAGGATAGGCGGTAATTATTCTTTCAGACGTATTGCTTGGCCTTCGGTGGTCTTGTTATATTTTTGATCATTGAAAGAAATCACCAACTATCTTACTCACAGGTGAGTAGTACCTCACGCCACCACCACTACTGCTACATCTACCACACAGCATCAGTTTAAGTGCACGAAAAAACACGATTGGTCCCAATGTATCTAACTTGCAAAAGGGATTAGAAATAAGGCAGTTGACACACCGATTCGCCTCATCCACTGATTCGTCTTCATTATGGATCGACAGACTATATCTAGTTCCGCATGAACACAAAATTATACACATCAGGGGGAATGACCAGGTTTTTCAAAATCCTTTGTTTTGTCCCTCTTCCTGTACTGTGAATGCAATCAAGGACTAGATGTGAAATGTCAACTTGCCGTGTAAGAACGGGTCACATGGGACCGGAAAAAATCACGAGGCGCCAAGGGAATGATAAGGACACACAGCCAGTTGCGGTACGTTGTCACATCCATGGATGGAAAGAAAGCAACTCATTACTCGATTGCCGGCCGGTTGGGCAAATGTCAGGCGAGGTCGTTTTCGGCAGTTTATCACACACACACACACACACACATACACACACACAAATACACACACACACACACACGAAACATGTTGGCCAATTTGCGTCGCAAATTCCCAATCGAACTCGTGAGATTAATGTATCATTCCGCCTGAATACTTTCTGTTTTGTTCAATACTTTAGTTTATATATATATATATCTATATATGGATACATTGTGCAAATCCATGTTTCTGACTTCTCTATTCCAATTTATAATTGCCATTTTTCAATGTGTCGTGTATTAGGGTATAGTCAATTTTTGAGTTCAGAAATGCATTCAGTACCCAATTGTTTTCTTCGCTATTAGTTAGGGATTCTCGAATATCTAAAGATGCGTAATGTCGTTCATATTGAGAATTACCCACGAGTAAACGTGCGTTCTCGGAAACAGTTTAGTGATTGCATATGTGATTGACGTAGTGAAACCGTTTTGTTTGTAGGGTAGCATTTGAAAAGGTTGTCTAGAATTTTTTCCCCCTAGAGTTCGCAAGTTGCTTCGATAGGTACTCCAGGATGACTAATCGGTGAATTTCGGCGGACGAAAGGGTGAGCTTTTAGTGACCAAAATTGTGACTCTCCTATTGCATCGGTGTGTGTTTTGACCGGAATAAACACCCTCATGAAAAATTTATTAGAAAGAAAGAACTTTCATGCTGCTTTGCATAAAATATTTTTTTCAGTTCTTAACGTAAGCATACTACTCACTCGGCGACCGGGTAGCTGATTAGACCGTTCTTTTTTTTTAGCTGTAACATTCGAACTGTTACAAATTGTATCCCGGTGACACTCCGGGTCGCGCAAATTCAAACGGTGAGACTAGGAGAACTAAGAATATTGGAATGAGAGATAAAGTTCGGAATAACTATTCTTCACTCATAACAATCAATGTGTACTTACGATGTTCGGAAAATGAAATGTATTTTCACAATTAGAGTTATGTGGCACGAGTTCGATCAATATCTCCAAAATCGCTTGTTTTTATTCGTTCAAATGAGGTGTACACAGTTTGGATACGGTGATGACCTTGAGTAGGCAGGCCCAACTGATGAAAAGTGGAAGAGAAACTACAGTGAGTGATTCACGACTAACAGTGTGTGTTTATAATCAAACGTGGTTTTCTTCACAAATCCAAAGTACATGAATTAATGGACAATGGACAGCATGAAATCGATCAGTTGTTATGTGAGTATCTGTTGGAATGAAGTGTTCAGACAGCTTAGATAATAAATGACCAATTCAGATATTTGGACGTATAATTCCAAAAGTTGACTTCTCCCCTCGTGGTCGGAAGTGTATCAGGTGTCAACAGAAGCAGTCATGAAAAGATAAATCTGTCGCCGAAGCCGGTTTGTGAATCTCTACAGCAACCCAAACTTGACTATTTAAAATCCAATACTCAGTAGCTCCGTCGTAAAGCTTTCTCAACAATTTCATACGTTACGCACTGGACCGTGTGAAATGATTTTCTACATAGGAAGAAACAAATTCTTATGGAGAATCATGCATCATCTTTAAAAATGTATCGGTTCCAGATGCGCGTGGAATTCGGTAAACAGTTTCTAACTAACACCAACCGGTTTGATCATTCACTTGCTCTACCAGACTTGGGGTCACTGTGAAACAGTCAGACAGGTCGAACCAAAATGGTGAACATTTATCACTCAAAAATGGCAGAGAAATATCGTGTACGCCCTGTAGATAGATAGGTCCGATTGGTACATGAACCCGGTCTGGTTTGTCAAAAGAATACAGCACTCCATGGACAGATGGCAACTTATTCGGGCTCTAAAACCATGTTTCGGTATTTGAATCGGGTGTTTTCTGCAGTTTTCTGCTATTAGATTAAAAGCCGATAATTCCCGGTGAAAAACGTATTATCACACACACACACACGGATGTGAGGACGTAAATCGAACGTGATCTCAGAGTGGGCTATTAACGAAGTTGAACACTGATAAATCGACTAATTAGGGGCTCATCAGTCGATGGACCGATAAGATTGTAGCCTTGATTGGCTGCCGTTCTCCGATTGGTTGGCTCAACAATCATTCAATCAAGTTCGCACTTTTTGTTTTAACACGTTTGGTGAATACTCATTATCAGCGAGACGTTGATTTTGGTGGTGTGCATAAAATATATTATTGTTGGAAGGGCATTTTCCCGACCTACGTACAACTGACAAAAGGTAAGTTGAGCCAAATAGGGAACATTTTGCAGCTATTTGAGTCAAGAGAACAATGTGTATTTGCATTTAACTCACAGTTACTCGTGACTAGTGGTGTGGGATAATTGGTGTTGATTGATTTGAACTGACTATCCTTCCGACTTCACTTCACGCATAATCCTCAGTTCACCCAGCCAACTGTACACTCGGAAGCACTAGACTCGATTCTCGCTCTTATTTGAGCTCATCAGTAGTGCATATCCGCCGTCCCGTGCAGGGTTTGAACTCCGGACCCATCACATGAGAGGCATGTTACCACAGTGCCAACCATCTCATACCATGACTGAACCAAATTGCCAATCCATGTTTGTTCAGGTGTCGTCTTCAGTGATTGTCAGTTCATTTGGCCCGACAGCAACGAGCGAAACTCGAGTCTAATGTTTCCTAGTGTATGGTTGAATCGATGAACTAAGGATTGTGCCTGAAGGTGAAATCCGATGGATAGTCAGTTCAAATCAATAAATAGTGTGTTTATTTCAATTTATAATTAACTATAAAGTAACATTAGCCAGTTAAGACTACATTCCTCATCTTCGATTGGATGGATGAGCAGCATCCATTCATCAGGCAGCTTTTTCATTCATCCGATGAGGTATGAGAAGAGGTCGGTTCCATCATCTTTCTAAAGCAGCAGAATTTTCAGCATCCTTGATTCAAAATAATTGCAGATTTCATAAATTGCACTCAGTATTAACTCTTATCTCTATCACCGCAAGCAAGCGCTTATAGTGATGTAATTTATGTATTGGTTCCATTTCATCACCCAGTAATTCAAAGTTTGGTCCAACCTGAGAGCATTCTGTACAGCTGTTCTTTGTTTGCCGTTTTTCAAAACGCTAATGTAATACAGAATCCTCATTTATCATTGGGTAATGCGAGCGTACACGCCATTCCTTGCAAGCGGGTACATATTCGGACAGGTGCATAGCCAACCTCTGTCCCCGATCACAAATTCAAGTAGCGTTGCATGCAACACGAACCCGACCGCATATTTCAGTTCCAGTACTCATTGTTTTTTTTTTAGAATTGACGCTTCTTGTGATCTGCGCACCTGGTTATTTTGAGTTTCAAAAGTGCGCAATACCACAACACCTGTTGTCCTGATTTCGCTTCATCATCCTCCGAACGGGTCCCCCCTTCTCATGATTATCGATTTGTCAGCGGGAATTGGCACATGAGCCAATTGTGATATGCGTGCCTCGCTGAAAACAAAATCAGGCGACATGAATTCTACACCGTACATATTTGATGGTATCTGCAGTTCAGCAATCAGCATGGTATCTGTAATCCTCTATTGACTACTCAATACCGAGACGCAGGAAGAAGGCTGGTGACAGTCAGTTTTTGGGGGAAATTAAACTGAATTAATATTGTGTACACTGAGAGATTGGTTCAAAACATATTGTGCTATCGGATTCCGTGTTCATGTTTGGCATAATGCTTCAGATTGCTTCCGTTCTGTGGGCTGTCAGGACCCGGTAACGGGTGGCTCCCTAGCTGGCATTGGATCAGCACAGAATCGCGTAAAAAATATTTCAAGCACAGAATAGATATAAATGGGGTTAACCCTGACCCGTCCATCGCCGAACAGTCTTGGTGACCCGGTATAGCGAGTTATTTTTGGAGAATGTGCGAATGTGTGCGATTGTGAGTCTCATAAGTAATGACTATAATCTACACGAGCTGGTTCAGACAGTTGGCTTCACGTTAGAACTACATAGTGTTTTGAGTATCCCTGCCTGTTAGAAAATTTCGCTCCAAATCTATTAGACAAACTTAAACTGGTTGCTTGTTCGATTCCCTTTACGCACCACCAATCAGGTTCATCCCAGAGATAAACAACAATGGTGGTGTTAGGTATCAGGAGACCATTGGTCAATTTCTCTCCACTATCCCGTAATCTGTTCTGAAAAGATCAATGAATAATTCAACACTGGCGCCAATCTCATGGAACCTTGATGTCGAGTCATATCCTTGCACAGGACGAAATTGATCAATCCAACTGCATGGTGGTGATGGTGGTGGTGGTGGTAGTGATAGTGGTGATGGTGGTGGTGGTGCTGTGGGTGGTAGTGGTGGGGGTGATTATGGTGNTGTTATGGCACACGACCTCCAGGGCAATGTGAAGGCGGACTCAACAGTTTGGCCACCATCAACCAAGTGGTGGTGGCTCAATAGACTAGGAAAACTAGAACTACGCAGGCGGCAGAAGACGGAGACAAACTTACGTGACAGAACAGGATAGGAATATCGGAACCTTTCTTTGTCTTTGTTCTCTTTAACTAAAACAAGTAACACAATATGAGCGGAATTGATATTGGCCATCAATTTCGCGTGCTCCCAATCAGCTATCTATGCATTTTTTAATGAGAATACCATATATGAACATTCACATAACTACATAGGCTTCGTACTACAGTTGAGTCTACCTATCCTGCCGCGAATCTGATCATGATTCACAGAACAATGAACTCATTAATGCGGTCAAGCATAGATAGATCCAATGATTCGGTCACCTCCAATTGTATTTATCTTTTTCAATGTACTTGCGGTTCGCGATACGTCGGAAGGACTGAACACCGGCTGTTGACCTGGGCGGTAGTGGCCCCTGGTGTTAACGTCACCAAATTACCACTTCGGGGTACGTGTGTTCGAACCCCACCATCACCTCTTGACTTTCCCCATGGCAACCCTTTTATTGGCCGCTCCCCCTTTCCTGAAAATTGTATCATTCAGTGTATTCAATAAAAAGGAAGTAAAATGAGAAAATTAAAAAAGAAATAACTTATAAACTACGAGGAAGAGCAAGCGCAGTAGCACGACATGTGCTGATAACCGGACACTGCATTGACAAACGCAAAGCTTTCCACGTTATCCTCCAAATTGGAAGCCCAAGGATACTTAGGTTTGCCGAAGCGGTTTAAAATCTGTCCTATGGTTGTAAAAAGATTTTGTGATGCAGTTGTTCTTATTGCCATGTTAATTCTCATCCCCTTTCTTTTCCATCAGCTTCACCATTCTCTTACATCATCATTGGCATTTCTCCCTGCTCATTTTTCTTATTATGCAGCTTTCTTTGACACACCTAATTGACCAATTTTTTACTCCGATAACTTTCGACGCCTGTTCAAATTCATTTTGTTTCTTTCTTTCTTTTTTATCTTTTTTCGTATTACGTGACCATGTCCAACTCTCTTTGCATCACGGCTAATCGTTTTGCATTACGTAACGGTTTTTATGCTAACATTCCTCTCCTCCTCTTTCATCCATACCCAAAAGACTTTGGTAATGACTCGACAACCCAGTGCCTTCTGCAAATGTTCATATATGGTATTTTTAGGATAGGAATAACCAACAGCATCTAATACGGGGGAAGTAGCCAGTCGGGCACATAAGGGTTGACTTTCTGTATAATTTTTCGTGAGACTTGTCCGAATCCTTCACGGTCGTAGGCGATAGTCTTGATTGGATTGGTTCGATGGTACGGACGAGGGTTACTGGAAACTAGCAGAGATGTCTTTGCCCGTGCCTACTTGTAATCGTAACAGTCATCGTAGTTGTCCAGACAAAGCGGGGAGAAGGTCCACGGTTTACAACCAGTTCGGGGAGACTGTAGTAACACATTGTATGCAACACAATGAAACGTCGCATACAGAGTCTTGATATGAATAGAGTCAATTTTTAGATATGTATTAAGTTTTGGTAGATGTAAAAGTTAAACTGTGCTTGATTCTGATGTAGATGTCTAGTGAAATAGGATCCGTATACAAAACGGTTTTTTTCTTCTTCATGCACTAGGTCTGCCGCTATTCAGCCAGAATCCAGTAAAGCCATCTGACTGATACTACACGCGGGCAGTTCAATCATGAAGCATTGAAAGTGTTAACGCTATACAAACTATGACCATAATAAATCTTGTACCGCAATTATGTCTAATTTGTGTAATCCTATTAACTCAAAGTATTGCCAAAGCATTTGTTCCTCCCGTGAAAACCGCGGAAATGCGTGGGACTGAACCACAGAACCCGCTCGCACGCGCGTTCAGAATACTTCACGATTCGCTCCTGTCCCTGCCCACCACCGCACACACACACACACACATACAGGTATTGATCGACTTCGTGCAAAATGACTCTCATTTTCCAAATACATTTCATTTTCCAATATTGCAGGTGTGTATCGATAGCTATTGGACAAGTGTACTTATTCCGAGCATTATCTGACATTGCAATGTTCTTGATTATGTCGTTTGAATTCGGGGCGACCTTGAGTATGACGGGATAAAATGTGTAATAGTTCGAAAGGGTACAGCTCCAAATGGAAGTTCATAACTTCCCATAAATTATTGGTTTTCCATGAGAGTGTTTATTCTGGTCAATAGTTGGTCTTTTCGATTTGATGCACAGAAAATAAGCCGATTCATTGAAATTTCCTATCTTACAAACACTAATAATTTATGTGGCTACAAACTATTCACGTAAAATCCCTCCTCCTGAAGGAACTAAAAATATGATCTCAGCAACATGAAAGTTGATCTTGAGGTGTGCAGCTCGGTGAATAGGCTTTTAACAGATGTCACTTTTCGAGTGTGCAACTTTTTCGAGAGGTGCATAAATGCGACAACTGATTTGTTGTGATGTTCCCAGTTTGCGAGATGACGCAAACCACGGGGCAACACGTTACAGTTTCCGGACAACTGTAATGAATCAAGCTTCCCAGATGACGCCAGCAAAGCGCTTACGCGTTACAGCTTCAAGACTACGAACCATAGGTCAATTGAACCAACCAATCAGAAACCGTGCAGCCCAAACAGAATCTATACGACGTCAGGAAAACCAGTACGTGATTGGTGGAGGCTTGAATGACCAATGAACTTGTTTTGTACATATCATTTAAACCCTGTAATTTCTTCCAATAAATGAACTGCTACTCTTGTGGCTTTTTGCTTGCGTCTCAGTTACTTGGGATACGGTCATGCGAGTGTTAGTGTGATTCAGTGTTTCTGTGGCGTCTGTGACTTCTAATATGTGATTCGTAATTCGTGATCAGTGCGTACTGCAACTGCTACATTCGTGCAATTGCTTTGACGTGAACACCGGTATAAATTATTGCAAAATCAACGGAATATGATGTCTTGGAGTTCATTATCTCCCTTTATCCCCTCCACTTTTGACTGGCTTCTTTCCCATTTCTGCTCATCACGGGAAACAGCTGAGAAACACCACACCCATTTAATCCAGAGTGCTGGGCAATCTTACACACAATGATCAATTTCCGTGGAATCTGTTGCGGTTCACCACCCAGGGTTGTTAATCCGATGCGCTAACTAACCACTCGGATTAGCCGGACTGATTCGCATGGACCTGTTGCTATGGCAGTGATTCGTCACTGCCATCGAAAGGATCGGATCATATTCTTCAATTCAGTAAAACATAACAGATTATCTAGCGAATTTCGTCGTTTACAGAGCAAATGAAACGTAAACTGAAAATTTGGGATTCACTGGACAACTGTTTCGGTCTGGTTGGGTCTCATTATTACAGTGTGAATACAAACTTAACAGGGGCTCAATGATGGACAGTGCCCAACCGTGTGTGATAGAAATAAAAATAGGTTTGATCTGCTGCCTGTTGTGATCCCCGGGTTCGATCAACAGTTTGCTCGCCCACTGGATTCGCTCATGGTTGATGAAACAGTTGTCCAGTGCATTGTGGCTTTTCAACTTCATGCTTTTGTACACAACTAACTTCGCTGTAGAATCGAATCAAATCCACCCTGTCTATCGGAGATGTTCACTAGACCAACCTGATGTTTTCGGGGCCTGGAACAGTGGTCAAGTGGGCGACAAACAGAATGAATATTTTATGTGCATTTGAGAGTTCGCAGTCAACTCTCAGCTGATTGCTTCTGTCATATCTCCGGTTGGATGCGACCTCCGGCAGTTGAAAATCATTTCAAGAAATCTTGTTATGAATAGTTCCTTGAACTTGCTGAATTCCCCGCAAAATGAGGACACCGGATGCACTTTTCAAGTCACCTCAAGTCAAGTAATGATTTCATTCAGTTAGATTTATGAATATTAATCAGCTACAAAAAATACCAACGAGCAAACACGGATATTTTTCGAACTAAACACAGTATAAATAAACTGTTCAGATTCGTACCATTGTCATGTCAGATATAATGTGATCCGGATTTACAGAAAACTTGGTCAAATAAGGAATACCTAATTGCATGCATTCAAGTCTGAGCGTGAATCCATATAGAAGTGTTCATCAAACTGGTCTCATGATAACACATGATACTCCATAGAGAAATAGTTTTCAACTTCCAATCTCATCTCTACACACATCAGTAGTCCCGAATGGGTATAGAACATTTATTTCGAAACTCATTTCCCAACACAATGTTCACAGTTCTCTTGTATCGATCACTATTTAAAGTGGTTCGACCATGGGGGTCACGATAAAAGATTAGTATTAGAGGAATGGAAGATTTGATTTGATTAACTATGATC
>UZAN01046957.1:0-10054 GCA_900618425.1 Echinostoma caproni
TGTTGTGATTGGTTCCCTCTAGGTCGCTTCTCACTATTGACCACCACGGATTCATGTGACTCTGTCCGACATTGTTCGGCGTTGAGGAAACTGAAGCAGGCCTTTCCCGAGATCAATTTGAAAAGAAAAGACCAAATTGCAATGCTGCACGATTTATGTCCAGGACGATTTCGCTGCATCTCAACATGGTGCATACTGCAGAAAATACAATACTTATATAGGGATTTCGCATGGCAACAAAGATGAGTAAAATACAATGAAACAGAAAGAAAAACATAAAAGGGGAGGGATAAAAAAGACTATCACCAGGGTAAGGATAAACTAACATAAAGTTCTTTTTGTTGATACAAGGGGGGCTTCCATCGACTGATAGCAATGCGAAATCCCTATATAAGTATTGTATTTTCTGCAATATGCACCATGTTGAGATGCAGCGAAATCGTCCTGGACATAAATCGTGTAGTATTGCAATTTGGTCTTTTCTTTTCAAATTGTTCGGTGCATTGGTTCTATTGTCATCGCACTGCGCGCCTGCTTGCTCGCAGTTCTTGCTTGTCGAATTACTGGCTTCACAGATTCCGGTGTTTTTAACCGGCTAGTGCCACAGTTTGAGGTTTGCATATTTTTTGCTATTGTAAGCTGTATTTCAGTACCGCATTTGTAGAAGAAACCTATTTGTTGAAAGGCACCGTCTTCCGGGTTTTTTGCGCGTCACTCTACGTGGATCGTTGTAGCCTGTGAAGTCAACACGTGTGATGTGGTATGGTATGGTGTGTGGTATATCGGTCGCTGATTGTCTGAATTAGCTCCGAGAAAGAAGAAGTCATGTGTAATCCTGTCCCAAGTTGCATACCAAGCATAGTTGGACATCATTGGAAACAGCGCATAACCTTGTTAAACTCTCGAGTTTAAGGAGAACTCCGCTGATACGCACCAGATCTGGCCGTCGTTGGCTGTTTGAACCCATAGCTATATTCCAAGATCCGATGAATGGTAAATAACATAGCCTTACGGTGTGAGAAAGATCCTCGGTTCAAGCAGTGGTCCGCATCTCTTGCTACTCCAAAGCGATCGAGCAATGTCACTTTGAGCCGTTTAGCCACTACGTCGATCACATTGTTGCTTCCTTAGTGTTCGCGCACAATGTTTTCAGCAGCTTTGGGAATAGGTAGTAGAAAAGAGACAGTCCGAGATTTCCTAAAAGTGTCCGTGTCCCAGATTGCGCTATAGAGCTAATACATTGGGGTGAGCACCAATGGCATCCAGTATTCAGATACCTCAGATGGAATACCGTAATCTTCTAGAGTCCTTACTGTTTCTCAGTTGAACAAAACACCGGGACGATTTATGCCAGGCCTGGTTACTAGTAAGTATTTCAGTGAGGAGTTCCGTCCTGAATCCCTTTCTAGTTGTTCCACTGACGCCTTTTAAGCATACCCTAATCATAGACTACTGAGCGTTTGACGTATATTTTTGTCTAAAAGGTTCTGACAAGCTTAGTATCAACGTTATTTAACATGATCTGCACATAACATAATCTACTTTTCTGGGGGTTCACAGCGACGGTATGAATTCCAGTCAAGAAACGACTGTTCTGTTGAGTTTGCAATTGGAACTTGAGACAAACGCATACAATAATATGATCGGTGCCCTTTCAAATTCTGAGTTTTTTCACCGTGGTAATTTCGACAGTTTCTAATCGGGAAACCGTAGTTGGAACTAAAATGTAATCGATTTAGTGTACTATTCTATCATTGTTTCAATACCCCCTCAGCATATGTCTCCTTGAGTGTTGAAATTATGGTTTAGAAACAACCAACCTATCTGATTATTAGAACATGACAAGATTCTCTCTATTCTCACATTGATTTGCATGTCCAAACCTTCTTATACTATGACAGGCGTTGCTGTCCGGCGGTTTTGTGCAAGCATTTCAGTCTACTGCGATCAGGATGTCACGTTTACGAGTGCAGTTAACAATAGCCTATAATAAGAAATGTTGCGAGATTCTACCCACTTGTGGGTAGTTCGTAAAAAAGATGCCACTGGCGGATTCTTTCAGCGGTCAAAAATGAACAAGACCTGTTGGAGCGAACTGCTGCTGTTCAGTAAGGTGAATAAAACAATGCGCATCTAAAAGTCAACCCCATCAATTATCCGGGGTGCGTGTGTGAATTCTAAAGACGCGTTCCAAATGAGATATTTTGTTGTATGAATGACAAGTTACTGATACCCTGAACGTTACTCGTAACAACCAGCTTTCCTCGAGCAGGCATCACCTTCTGGAATTATTGCAATAGTAGAATGTGACCTTGAACGTGGAGTCAACTGACGGTATTGGAGCGTACACCGTCAAATCTTCTGGGTTGGCTCGAAGCATACCACCGCGATGCTAGAGGTTTTCGTATAATCAGAGCACTGTTAGCACAACGTAGCCTAAAGTTGTCAACCGATTGACTATGATATGACCAGTAAACAGTGTTTTTGACAAGCGGTGGTTTTCCGTGTCCTTAAGTCGAGGATTTGTAGCTCCGATAGGCACGCATATCAGTACGAATCAGACCAGCTGATGATAAGTTTTTCATAAACGTTTCATAGCTTAGCAAACAAACGCAAGCAAGACTGGAGTTAGAATAACCGAATTTATGCTCCAAAAGTTTGATTACATTATTTAGTAGAATCTACCAGGCTCTCGTGGAAAACAGAATATATAGGTTACGCATTCAATCAAACAATATTGGTGTTTCTATAAAGTTTAATGAAACCCCAAGATTCTCAGTCCCATAGTGTCGACACAACCATGTGTAAAAGTGATCGGACTGATAAGCAATCAGGCATATATAGCCAACTTGGACTCACACATGCAATTTTAAGCACTGCCTAATTCATATTGCACCACAATATAACAATTCACCGTATAGGATTCCCGCTTCATTTGAATCTAGGTTGATGCGATTGTCAAAAGTCAATATCAAAATGGAAAAACCACACAACACCGAAAAAGACCGGAATTGAGTAATTTGAAGCACTTCAGACCAATTTTGCATACACTTTTTCATATAGAATGACGTTCATTATGCAAGTTTGGTTTGCACCCCAATGAATGAGTGGAACAATGAATTTCCACGATAACAATTTAGGATGCCATCCCGTCCAATTATCTATGAACATTGGTGTATCCGATCCGTTCTGTCAACTTTGGTCCGAGCAAATCACAGTTGAACAAGACACACACGCACAGATCTTCACGATATTTAAAGAGGTAAATTGACCGAACCTATATAGGCATGGTCGTCCGTTTCAACTTATAAAACCGCTGGTAAAAATCTACTTTTGGAAGCAACATGCAAGTAGGCCAACTATTGCTGACTTCGCACATGATTACTGTCACTAGGGGTTTTACGTGATCTTCACCACCCTGTGTCTGATTGAACTAACCAACGCGTACCGTTTCGAGCATTGTAACGTATTTTTGGATCGTGTACTTCACAGTTGCGGTGCACCTCACAGCGAATTCCGTAAGTTAACCAATTATTGAAAATCGGTTCCCGTATTCCGGGGTCGAACTTAATTTTTTTGTCTTTTCGCCGGGAAAGGTTTCGTCATTATTCGAGCTAAAAATGTAAGCGGCGAAAGTCCATTCTTCAGGTCTGCTCATCTGCCTTATTTTTCTTTATAGAGGTCTACGATCATCCTACGCAAACACAAATACGGGTATGAAGCTATATATTATGGCTGTTCAGGTCACTTCAACCATCTCAGGAGAGCCGAGTGATAGATTTTTTCCTTTTTTCCTTCCTTCCACTCAATATATATGATAAGATTCTGAGTGAGTGAGAACGGATCGATGAAAGGGCTGTCGTATAACTTAATGGGTCAAACGCGGTGCTCATGGCGGGATTCAAAGTTAGGTCCTCCGGGGTCATAATTTGGTGACCTTTACCGCTCACCTAATACCACCAAGTTTGATTCGATTTCGTTAAGACCCTTTTTCGATGATTCATAACATACTTTATGCAATGTGTAATGTTCACTCACCATGAGTCTGTCTGTTATGTATATCAACAATGAAACCGGTACACAAAATGGTCCAGTTACTTGCTAAAATATTGGCGTGCAGAAGACAAACAGCACTATAGATTGCTGTTTTGTCTTTGCTCCGATGCCTCACCAGTACGTACTGGTTTTTAGGTCTGTGACAGAGAACGGCATTACGCAATCACACACACACATGTGTGTGTGACTGTGTTTTGTGTGATTCACATTTTGGCTCTGTTGTAGAATTTTCAAACCCCTGGTCCAATTTGACCAGTTTGAGTCCCAGTAAGAACACAAAAATGGTACATACACATACAAAACAGCTGTTCGTGGGTCTCTGTCGGTTTTTAGAAACATTTTGTTCCACCAATGAAATGATTCGTACATGGGAAAAAATGCGACGGACTCACAAGGAAGGATGACCGAAAGGGGAGAATATTTTGATGGCCCCTGTGCCTGTGAATTCGCATTGACCTATGATGATTTCATTCAATATATGAAAGACGAGTAACACGTAATAAAACCAATAACGGAGCGACGAGTTCGAGGATTTGCATGAAAGAAAATCAGAATTGAACGCACACACACAAACTCGTGCGAATGCGCGTAGACAAGAGAATTTTATCTCAACTTTGAAAATCTCAGTGCCAGTTACTTCCGATCAATAATAATTATTTTGTTGTGGTACAAAGTTGTTTGTTCATGCAAGACTTGAATGGAGAGCCACCAAAAGGACTTCGCAGTGCACTTCAGAAGTATAGCATCCTTTGTAAGATTTTCCATATTCACCGAGAGTACAACTACCCAATTTCTCAAGTGAGTAACGGGGAATTTCATGTGCTCTCAAAGCTATTTTGAATTGGATCTGAAATAATCCATACACTTACTGCTACTGATTGAGTAGGCAATGCTGTATCGAGAACAATGGAACGACCTGGTTTGTAAAGCTCAATGTTATACGGGAAATTGTGTTACCTATTTCATTCTATCACTCTGTCTGTCATTTTCACTGTTGATTTCCTACGTTGCCGCCTTGTTCACAGCGCGTCAAGAGTGGGCTGAATGCGTCCTGGAAGAAGTCGATTCGGGGATATTGTCTCAGTGCCCTCAACGGAATACGTGGCTACGCACCTACGGAAGACTGGTTGTGCACTTAAACTATTAGAGAGAACACCATGAACCACGTTGAATCTCTGAGTTACCAAAAAATCATGGATTCATTTTCTGTTGATCATTCTGAAATACAATCCTTTTCCGAGGAAGATCGGATTTCTGACCATAACTCAGCTTTATCGAACGCTCGTTCAAGAACAACGAATGAAGTTCCACACGCTGTTTTTTTATCCACTGCCGATAATTGTCTTTATCGGATGGGCTAACACAGACTAACATTTGGCCAGGAATACCATCAAAGTCAATTGAAAAAGGGACACTGTTTAGTCTGATGTATGCACGATCATAAACTCTGTCAATTCTGCTGTACTGATCGACTAAAACAACATCAACTTTGGTGCCAATGATTGCGCACTTACTGTAGTACGTAACTTTACCTCAAAGAGCACATTCAGCGCCTTCTTTTCTCTTCAACGGACACGTGGTAGCCTGGGCATTCCTCAATGTATGTGGATCGGTTACGTCCAGGTTCCTATTGCTACGGAGAACCGATGACCATGACTTCAATGAATACAAAATGGCTTCATGTGACGGCAATCAAGTTCACACGTATAATTTACAAAATCCAGTTCAAACATAAAATCATACATTCCAGGAACCGCAAACCAAAAAGTATTCCTTCGTTAGAATGGTCTACTGTGCGACAAACGAAGTCTTCAAAATTCTTTCATCACAAAACATTATTTGAAAAGTGACCATTTGAGCAGGTAAACCAAGTAACAGTGAACTTGATAAGAGTAGAACAAAAATGGAATATTACTGAGCCGAAGGACAGCGGTGCCAAAATAAAAATTTGTCTTTTCGAAACCACACTCGCCTACAGCGGCATGATTAAAGTTGACGCTAAAGGACTATGGATCGTGGATAAAGCATTGCGGGTTTCGGCTAAAGAACTGTGAATCCAGGTTAAAGGATTGTCGGTGGAGGCCAAAACTATATGGGAAAAGGTGTAGCACAGTCAACGAAGGGGGTGTAATTAATCTGGACTTCTCGAAAGCATTGGACAGGATGAACCACAAAATACTGTTGCCGAAGTTTTACAATGTTCTGTGGAAAACGACATTGGATTCAATGTTTCTAAATGCAGTCCTATCCCTACGCCACAGTAGATTTCCGTATTTACTCGGAAATCAAGAGCTACCACATCTCAAGCAAGAAGCACCTAGGCATCATCAAGAGTAAAAATGCACGACCAATTTAACCGGTTTCGTTTGCAAAAGCAGATATCAGCTCCCTTGAATGCTTCTTTGGTGCACTTGAATCAGTACTGTTCCCAACATTGCTATCAGTGTACATTCGACCGTTCAGAGTACGTCATCCAAGCCCGGAGACCATGGCTACGACGTGATTGTAAGATGTCGGAAAAGATGGTCAAGGGACTGCACTGCCTCACCAGTGGGGGGAGATTACAATCATTGGGATTATGTTCCACTCAGTATCATGGAAATCCAAGGAACTCGGTTTGGTGTATCAAATATAAGAGAACCTAAACCATCTGCGTCGTCCGCTCAACATCTCCGTCAGCGGACACCATTTCAAGTTTCAATCTTTTGGAACGCTCACCCACCTCACGCCGTTCGTGCGTCAACTGTTAATGAAGTGCAGACCTGATGAGACCCTGGCACATTTTGCAATGCTACACAACTAAAAAAGAAAACTAGATGAAGACTACATTGTGTGTTATCTTTGTATCCAGAATTGTGTGTAGCATTTATCATTTTTTGCGGAGGAACGACTGAGTACAAGAGAGCTAGTAAATAAGTTCTATAAACTTTGGCATTCACATCCAGAGTATGCTACTTGCTAATCTTATTCACTGTACCCTGCACTACAGAAGCCACGATACAACTTCTATCCTTCAAGTACCAAACAATCAAAATGATATTGTTGACCACAAATTGGGAGCGGAATATTATATCCCTATCGAAACCAATTGCGTCTGAAAAAATGTGAAAGAAACAAACAAAATCTTTACCCAATATGATCAGATAGTACTCCGATTTCCTAAAGAAGTTTCGGCTCCAACACAGGAATCTTTTTCATGAACGCAGCCTTCTGAGTGTATTCTGAACTCACGAATAGTAGATCTGAAATAATGTTCCTAACAAGCTGCTTGTCTAGTGCATGCGTGCTCGCTTCTGTCTTAAGATGAGTGACATCGATTGAGACTCCAGCTACGTAGACATTCTAGAAACATCATAAATGAAACTGGCCAGGTTTTACATAACCCCCTGTAATTCCAGACTCCTACAGTTCACCTTGCAGCCCGTCCATGCTTTTCTAATACACAACATGTGTATCGCAGTGGCTGAGGATGCGTATAGACGTTGCACTCTGTTTTACTATGTCAAGGGTCTATGTAACCCAGGGTCAGAACTAACTTTTCGCTGTTCTAGGAATAAAAACTTGATTTGTTATTTCAGTGTTGAGATCTCCTAAACTGAGAACAGTATTCTCAACCACAAACTCAGAAATACCTGGAATGAGGGTATGAAAACTCTAACCAGGAGACTAGGTCACATAGGCACCCTGGATGGAGACCTCGGGATGATGGTCACTGATGGTTAGAGACACTGAGTGATATGGCCGGGTGTTGCAAGCAGTGGTGCTTGGGCATCCACTCATTATTCCCCTATCACAATTCTATATGAATTCCCCATCTTCCGCTTGAATTTGTTTTCAACATTCCGATCTTCATTGTGTTCTTTTATTCAAATGGGGCACCAAAAGACAGTGACCAAAACCGGCGCACGAAAGTGCATGGTAAAAACTAAACTGAACTGAACTCAGAAAGGGCTCCCGGTTGGGTTCTTAAACTTCGAGAAAGACACGAAACCTGAGTAGAAGGGGATTTGCTGAACTGATCAGAGCAAGACCGTTACTAAATTTGGGGTATTACTGCACAGGCGCACTCCGTCCTAAAATGAAACCCATTTCCACAACAAATGAATCAGAAGCAAAACAATAAAGTAAGGCGAATAATAATCGGTCATGAAGATGGACGGCGCATTCCTAAGGGTCGAGCATCATCATCAACACGGTTTTAAAGTATGTACACTGCGTGTTTGAGTAGAAAAAATAGTGTTTGCATTTAGGATTTGAAAATGAATCAGCCCGCGTGGAACATGCAACCAGAAGGATAGAACTCGACGGGTGGGCGAGGAAAGTGGAGTCACACATGAGTCGAGATGGGAGCTGTTCGAAGAGAACGGGGAAAGATAGGTTCTACTGGCCCATAGTTCTGAGTCGAGTGCGAATAAGTGAAATAGGTGGGCACGTTGGAGTCTCAAATGTGTAACAACGATAGTACTAACACACAAAAGTACATTTCATGGACCAAGTTAGACATGAAGATCTGCAATATAAACAACAGCATTTACGAACTCCACGTAGGGAGGTCCAACCAATGGCGATCTCGTTCGAAATGTTTGCAAAAGAAAGAGCTTGTGATTCATTATAGGCGATTAGACAGCGCGCGGGAGACGAAGACTGCGGGGAGTGATCAAGGAAAAAGGCATGCGATACCTCGATTTGAATGATCGTGAGAGGAATAATTCATGAAGGCAGAAGGATATCGTTCTGTGCACTATCAAACAAAAATGACGAGACATCCAAGAATGAATGAGGAGGATGCTGATGGTAATGATCACGGTGACAAACGTTAATTCTTGGAGGAAAAAATGAACTGACAGTTTTTCAGATTGGACAACCATTAGCCATACACTTTCGTGCGCCGTTTTGGTTACTGACAGACGAACAACAACAGTAACAAGAGTTTAGAAAAAACAGAGGGACGAAAACAACGACAACGTTAACAGCAAAAGGGACGGGTTAAGAGCAAACTGTTATATTCACCAGCTGGTCCATTTTGAGCGCAAATGTTTAGACTAATTAGATGGAAAATGAGATCCAACAGGAAGATAGTGACCACAGAAAGGAAGAAAAGTGGGAGTAATAAGGTAGGGTGGGACTGGTGTGTATGTGAAATTAAGTAGATGGAGATAAATGCCACATGAGGTCGGTCACCCGGTTCACATCTCTGAATAGCGAACCGAACCCGATCAAGGATGTATGCATGACTACAACCACTGCAAAGGAATGTGGGGTAGAAAACTTTTGTACAAATACAAAGACACGGGTAGTTCGTGGGACGGTATGGTGGACGAATCTTATTTGAATGGGGGTTGCCGACAAGGACGAGTGAACGTGGTGGCATTCGTTTTCCTAGGTGGAACTGAAGTACGGGAGTTGGTTTGAAGTCGTGTTGAGAATGAGACTCCGTTTCGCATTGCTGTTGGTGTATGAGGCGCGGGACGACGCCGCTCAGAACCGGGAGGTATGGTGACTGCCGACGGGATTCTAGTGCGCAAATGGGTTTGCTCAAATTGAACGTGATGATTCGAATTCGTGTCACAAAGAACCGTGCTTTGTCGTGTTGGAAGATGAACATTGATTGGGTACGAGTTTGAACTGCATGTGTACGATGGCCCGGATCGAACGATCATTTGAGACGTGTTGGTAGTAGTTGACCTAGATGTGAGGTATGAAATGAATAACGGTGATCTGGTTACCACTGACGGGACTTTCTATTATCTAATCAAAGTAGTGTGTGCAACGCGCGTTTGTGTGTGAATTGAAGAATGATTTGGGTCGTGACACTATTGGATAGTAGGTGAACAAAAACAGCGTTAAATTTTCCGATTGAAAAACCACACCTCACAGTAAGAAAAAACCGTCACCCACGCTATAAGCATTGGCACTTACGGGTTAAACAACTTCAGTGGGAGTTGCAGCAATAATAGTGATAGAATAGAACAGTTCGGGGAGTCGTTGATAACGATTA